>PVKA01022067.1:0-37693 GCA_004027165.1 Ctenomys sociabilis
AGCCATTTACTTTTATAAGTCTTGAATTTGTCTTTCTTTATGGCAGAGTAGTATTCTATTACATTAAAAAAAAACATCTTTTTTATCCATTCCTTGGTTGACAGGCATTTGGATTGTTTCCAGGATTAAGCTACTACTAATTATGCTGGTGTAAACATAGGTGCTGCACTTATATGTGGTATGATGTTTTTAATTCTTCTGGGAAGATACCAAGAAAGGGAATACCTGGGTTGAATGGGACCTTTAGCCATAGTTTTTGAAGGAATCTCCACACTGATTTTCACAGTGGTTGCACCAGTCTACTCTCACAACAGCTCAAAAGTGTACCTTTTCCCCCACAGCTACACCAGCATTTGTCATTAGTTGATTAACAAATAGTGATAGGCATTCTTTTGGAGTGAGATGGAACCTCAGTGTTTGTTTTAATTTGCATCTCTCAAATGACAAATGATGATGAACATTTTTTCATATACTTATTTACATATACTTATTTCTTCATCTGAGAAGTATGTATTCATTTCAGATGCTCATGTTTAGAGTAGGTTTTTGAATTTAGGGGCCTGATTCTTTTTCAGTTCTTTATAATGTTTTAGATATAAATCCTTTGTCTGAGGGACAATTGGCTTTTTCACACTCTGTGGGTGGTCATTTTATTATTCTGTTGGTGATTTCTTTTGTTGTGCAAAAGCTTTTTAATAGGGCGAGATCCTATTTGTTGATTCTTTGTCGTATTTTCTGTGCAGACTAGGTTTTGTTCATTAAATCTCTGCTTGCACCTATGTCTTCAAAATTACCACTTATTTTCTCTTCAAGTAGATTTAGTAAATTCTGTTTTAGTATTTAGATGTTCGATCTATTTTGGCTTTAGTGCATGGTGATAGTACAATAGATATTGTGAATTGTGAAGAAACTGTTCAAAAGAAAAGAGAAAGTGATGGGACAAAGGGGAAGGAAAGAAAGAGAAATGGGAAAATATATGTATACACAAAATAGTTACGCAGCTAATTCCTCATAGTTCATTGAATGGGAAGATGTGCTAATATTGTCAGGACATCATTTCATGTCTGTATCTTATATTCCGAGTAACTATTGCAAAGATAATAATGTACAATACAGAAATTATTGTTGCTCTCCTATTAGCCTGATTTGAAACTTGTTTTATCCTTTTTAATTTTGAAGATAAAATAAAAAAATATTTTAAAAAAACTGGGCCTGGGGAGATAGCTCAGTGTCATAAGTGCCTGCCTGGCAAGCTCAAGATCCTGAGTTCAATTCCTGGTACCAAAACACCACCCCCCAAACAAACAAAAACTTCAATTTTTTTTCTTTTCTTGTTTTTATTTTGTTTTGTTTTGTTTTCTTGATTGTTCTTATTTTTAAATGTGTAAACATTGTTTCTATGGAGTTTTTTGGTATTTTTGTTCTGTTTTTATTTTTATTTCTTTCTTCTCTCTTTTCCTCCTGTTCGTTCACCAATTCCTCAAAGTTTCTCTAAGCTTTCTTTGTCCTCCAGCCTTGTTTCTAATCTCTTCTTTGTCTTCTATTTTTGTTTTTTCCCCTCTAACCCTTTTGAATTTCTTTCCCTGAGAGTAAAATTACCATACTGGGGACATATTTACTGTGCAAATTTTTGTTATTTGTTTTAGATTTTGTTATATGTCCATAAATCTAGTTCATATGATTAAAGTTGGCAGATTAATAGGTACCACAGTTTGTCATTTTTCTAGGCTGTATTTGATACTGTTGTTATTATTGACTGTATTACTTTAGCCAAGGTGACAAAATTGTTCTAGTAGCTTTTCTTCCTGCTATAGCAAGACTGAGATTACTCAAGAGTCATGAAAAATATTATAGGCCAGTGCCCAAAAAAATGGGGGTAGGACAAATAGGCAGCAACTTTTCATCACCAACAAACTGAGGAAGAATTTTACAACAGATTCAAAATTAAAAAGCCAGTCACATTTGGAAGACATCTCTGAGAAGTGGTCATTTCCTAAGGGTTCTAAATACTAGCAATAAAGCTATTTGTCATAAGCAATTTCTAAGCATCAACCCAGGATTTAAACTTTAAACACAGAAAACAAGAAGACACAGAAGATCCAGTCCCAGCCTTCTAGTTTACCAAAGGCAAACCCAGAGGGCAAAGAGGAGGAACAGTTTGAAAGCCACCCACCTGGACTCTCTAAAGTGATGACAGTGGAAGTAACAAAGCAGATGAATGAAGCTCTAGAAAAAAAAATAAAAATATTTTGTCATATAACAAGACATTTTTAAAAAATGTATTTGGTATAGGGTCTCACTATGCAGCTCAGATACATAGTAATCCTGTTTTCAGCCTCCCCAGTGCTGGGATTACAGGCATGTGAAACCACTCCTTGGTCTCAGTGGATGGCTCAGCCCACCTGGGGGTTGGGCTGGTGCAGCATGTGGTCCCTTTGCTTGCCCAAGCAGGTGTTTTATTCACTGAGCTATATCGCTGGTTCAGTCAACTAACTACAAAGATGTTGACTATAATGAAAGACATGGCTAGTAACAGTTTTTTTAAAAGGAGGAGCTTAGGAAAATGATGGAAACTATGAATGCCCCACATAAGAAACAAATGGAATCCATGAAATTGACTAAAAGAGATCTCCAGAAAATATACTATTGAAAGTATATGCAACAGAATGAGCCAGTGCAAGGACAGAATATTGCATTTGAAAGACAGGATTGCAGTCAGCAATAGTGAAAAGAAAGACTTCTTAAAAAAACAGCAAGGGACCACAAAATGCTAATGCAGCAGTGGCTATGTGGGAGGACATTATAAAACTCAGTGAAGAAATTAAGGCAAATAGCTGGGTCAAACCAAATTTTTGTTTTTACTTTCACAAGGAATCTCTAGTCTTATTTCCTTAGTGGTTGCATTAAGTTTACAAACTCACCAACAACATAGAAGAGTTCCTTTTTTCCAAACACTTTACCAGCAGTTGTGTTTTTGAGTTCTTTTTTTTTTTTCTTTTGGCAGAACCAGGGATTGAACTCAGACCTTTGTGCCTTCCAGGCAAGTACTTATTCTACTGAGCCATCTCCCCAGCCTTGAGTTCTTGATGATAGCCAATTTTTCTGGAGTGAGCTTAAATTTCAGTATTGTTTTAATTTGCACTTTTCTCTAATGGCCAAAAATGTTCAACATTTTTTTCAAGTTACTTATTGACCATCTGTAATTATTCTTCAGAGAAGTGTCTATTAATTTCAGTTGGCTTTTTTAAAAATTTTATTTTGGAATGTTAGGTTTATTTTGAGTTCTTTATATTCTAAATATTAGTTCTTTGAGCAATAACTGGCTATTTTCGTTTTTAAGGCTGTTGCTTAACTTTTGGTTATTTTCTTTGAAGCTTTTTGATTAAATTATGATGACATTTGTTGATTCTTGATGCTATTTCTTGTGTAATTCAAGCTCAGTTCAGAGAGTCTTTGCCTATGACGGTGTTCTCAAGAGGTTTGCCTATTTTATCTTACAGCAGTTATACTTTCTGTTTTGATATTTAGATCTTTGATCCATTTTTATTTTAGTTTAGTACATGGTGAGAGATATGGGTCTAGATTCAGTCTTTGTGTGTGCATAGCCAGTTTTCCTAGTACCATTTGTTAAAGAGACTATTTTTGTTGGAGTGTGTTTTTGACTCCTTTGTCAAAGATCAGGTGGCTGAATATACATAGGGCTGTTCCTCATTCTTCTGTTCCATTGTGGATGTGAATCACATGTTTTTTGTCCCAGGACCATGTAGCTTTGAAATATAACTTCAAGTCCAGGACTGTAAAGCCTCTTGCTTTGCTTTTGTTATCCAGGATTTATTTTGTCATTCTTTTAATTTCATATGAATTTTAGGACTTTTCTCCTTAGTTATATGAAGAATGTTGTTTATATTTTGATTATGATCACATTAAATGTACATATAAATTTTGATAATATGGCCATTTTGACAATATTGTTTCTGTGTATCCAAGGTAAGGAAATGTGTTTTAATTTTCTGGTGTTTTTGATCACCCTTTTTTTGGGGTACTATAGTTTTTGCTATAGAGGTTTTTCCACTTCCTTTTTCAGTTAATTCCTAAGTATTTAATATTTCTTGATGCTGTTGTGAATGGTATTGTTTTCCTAATGTTTTTCTTGGTGAATTTATTGCTAGTGTGTAGGGATGCTATTTTATTTTATGTGTTGATTTTGTATTCTGCTATATTACTGCATTTGGTTATTGATTGTAGGGATTTTTAGTGGAATTTCTTGGATCTTCTATGTAGAGTCATGTCATGTGCAAATAATAAATTGACTTCTTTCTTTCTATACATCCCTTTTATTTCTTTTTCTTGCTTCACTGCCCTGGCTAATATTTTGAGTATATGTTGAATAGAAATGCTGATAGTAGGTATTTTTGTCTTATTCCTGATTTTAGAGGGACAACTTTCTCTTTTCCCCATTTAATGTGATGTTTGTAGTAGATTTGTCATAAATATATTTTGTCACATTGATACAAGGGGGGCTGGGGATATAGCTCAGTGGCATAAGGTTCTGCCCGGCAAGCACAATGTCCTAAGTTCAATTCCCGCTACTGAAAAAAGTCTGTCTCAGACTGATCCAAGGCTCTTCTGTACCTATTCTCTTCAAGTTTTTATTTTTAAATAAATAGATGTTAGAATTTTTCAAAGGGTTTTTCTGCATCTATTGAAATGACCATATGGGATTTTTTGTTCAAATATCAACAATTTTTCATTAACAAATGTACTCATGGTTAACTGTTTAACACGGCTGACAACTAAAAATCATCTCCATCTAAGATGAAGGTGTACAACCAGCGAAGACTGTATTTTTTAAAAGATAAAAGTAAAATGTATCTATATAAGTATTTTATCAAGAAGTGCTGCAGAAAATAATCTCTAAGTAATTTCAGTTCATTAAATCAAAATAAAACATAAAACAAGCATTACTTGGTAGCCTGTGCTTCCTTAAACACCATCCTCCCCAAGAACATGGGGAGAAAAACATCCATCCCTAATTAAAAAACCCTCTCCTCCTCCTTCATTTAACTTCCACCACTTCAGGAAATACTCAAAGACCGGGACCAAGACTTATGTAGTTCACACTAATGGCACCCCTCTGCTTCAATAAGGAAACTGGTTCTCAATTTCATGGCCAGATATCTAGAAACTTGGAAAACATCTTCAGGCTTCCTCTAGGGATAGGCATGAGGGCTCACTGAAAATGGAGGGGGAAAGTTCTAAGTAAAAACAGAACACATTATAACCTAAGAAGTCTAACCTGTCAGGTAAATTAAGTAGCAGAAGGCACAAAACTATGAAAGCTATCAAAAAGGCTCTTGTCTTTCCTTTTCACCATGAAGGTGAAGGAGGTAAAGAGAACCACATGAATATTTGACCTCTGCTATCTCACGAGAGATGTGTACATTTTCCACCAAGCCACACTTGTCTTATTTAGGGCTTTCATCTTATCCTGTGTGGAAGGTTCAAATGCACAGAAGCAGTCAAGGGGGATCTTTGCTGTTTCTTGCTGGATGAAACTTCCATGCCAGGATAACCTATTTTTGGTTGCTTTATGGAAGCATTCTCCCCTTAAGCAGACTGCTTAACAATATAGAAACTTTCAATGTCTTTATAACTGACAGATCTTCAACAGCATTTCCTGAAAAACCACCCCTGGAGACAGCGTTGCTCAGCGGGGTCACAGCTCCTTCCATTCAGTGTGCTTGTTGCCAGACTTCTGAAGCAACTCACTGGCTTTAGAAGAATGTCTACACCACCATTAGATTCCTCTATCCTCTGAAAATCAGGAGGGATGATAGATCAGTCTGCAGGACATGCTGCTGCTTCCTATTGATGGCACTGCTCTTTTTCTAAGCCTAGGAGCCTCAGAACAAGAAGACAATGCTATACAAGTAAGTTCTGTTTGAGCCAATATGTGACTGCATGGTAAACTTCTCCCAGTGTCTCTCTTTATGTAAATGGGCTTGATGTCCTCAGACAATAAAGACAGCATCTCACAGGAGGGAGACACTCAGTTCAAGCCACTCAAATAAATAACCATGGCCAAGACGAACGAAACCATCAGATGTTCATAGAGGTTTTCCAAACTGTGTCTGTGGAGGCTAAAGCAGGGCTCACGAACTTGTTTAAGTCCATCAGAATGATCCTGTCCCAAGATGGCACCTTTCATATGTCTTAGGTCATATATTTGAGTGCATGTGAAGGTTTTGTATAGCGGTAAACAATGTAATGTTTTCTTTCTTTTACAACAAATTCAGTTAGCTTTCTTAAAATACAATTTTTCAAACTCTCCACTCATATGCATCTTCTTGCTCTCCCTAATGCCCATAGGCAGTTAGCATATGAATCTGAGCAGTGCTATGGCCTTGTTCCTCAAGATGCAGACCAGCTGCTCCCAGCTTAGTGCTTTGTGGTGAGGAGCACAGCACGCTAGGCTTTCCCTGGCTGGCCTGAGCTTTCTTGGTGGGGATGGCAACCATACCACCATTGTCCTCTTCTGTAGCCACCATACCAGTTCCTGCACGGCTGGCTTGGAGCTGCAGGCATGTCACTTCCTGGCAGGGTTCAGGGAGGAATAGAGCCCTTCTGGATGATTATCTTGAAACTGAGCAAGGAGTGAATATAAGGCTGGCATAAAATGTGGCCAGAATTGGGTGGTCACATAATTTTTATCTTTGCTTCTGCTTATATGTATATTATGATTATTGATTTGTATATGTTGAACCACTGTTTTATTCTTGGGATAAACTATATTTTGTTGTAATGTATGATTTCTTGCCTTTTTAATAATTTAAATTAATTTTTTAAAGGCAGGGTCTCTTTATGTTGTCCAAGCTGGCCTTGAACTCACTATGCCACCCAGGGTTGTCCTCAAATTCACAGCAATCATCTTGCCTCAGCCTCCTAAGTTTTGGGATTGCAGGCATGTGCCATTACACCCAGTGATTTGTTGCATTCTGTTTGCCATAATCTTATTGAGAATTTCTGCATCTATGTTCATTAAAAAACCCTGTAGTTTTATTTGGGTCTTTGTCTGGTTTTAGAATCAAAGTGATAGTTTCTAAGAATGAGTTGAGCAATACTCATTCCCTTTCAATTTCATTAAAGACCTTGAGGGTATTAGTGTTTGATCTTCCCTGAATCCATCAAATCCTGGGTTTTCCCTATTGGCACATTTCTTAGTACAGTGTTTCAATTTCATTGCTGACTGTATTTGTCAGGGCTCACAAGAGTAAAAGTATATATATATATATATATATATATATATATATATATATATATATGGATATATACATACATACAGCTTACACTGGCTACCTGCAGAATTAGGTGTGGGAGAATGCAAAAGGATGTCTATAAGATGAAGAGCTAAATGGTTCAGTGAAAGGTGGAAGACCTGAAGCTCACTGGAGAATCTTGTTGGAAGCCAAAGCCCCTTTGCTGGAAGGCTGAAGAGTCTGAGCTGGGACGCTGAAGAATCTAAGATGGAATGCTGAAGCACCTGAGGGTTAAGCCTGGAGACAGGTAGATGTCCCAAGGCAATATCAAAGCCTGGAGTCCTCCGAAGAAAGCAAAAGGAGACTTCCTCCTCTATTCCCTTTTTATTTTATTCAGGCTACAAGCCAATTGGATGGCACTGCTCAAACCCAGGGTGAGACTTCTGGTAATTTGTATTTATTTTCAAGTCTGTCTGTACCAGTCAGTGCATGCTAGAGAACCAGATATAATGCAAGATATACAAGTATATAAGAATTTATAAGATTGGCTTTTTGTTTTGTAGCCGGCTTGGCCCACCCTGGGGATGGAGCTGGCACACCATGTGGTGCTGGGGATGGAACTGCAGTCCCTGCACACTTGCCTAAGCTTGCCTAAGCAGGCGATTTAGCAGTTGAGCTATCTCACCGGCCCCAAGATTGGCTTTCAATGACCACACAGAGTCATATGTGGAAGAGTATACTCTTCTGTATACTAGGGATCTGAAGGACCCAGTTCAAAGCCTAAAGCTCTGTGTAGAGTCCTGTATGTGTCTGTATCAGTAGGCCGAAGGGTTTCCAGTAGAAGGCTGAATGGTCAATGCTGGAAGCTAGAGTCTGTTTTGAAACCTAGGAGATGACACCCAAGTGAAAGTGAAGACTGAAGCTCCTCTGAATTGGACTGAAGCAATTCTTCCTCCTTTGTTTCCCTTTTTTGTACTATTTTGGTGATAATCCTCCCTGGGTTGTGTCTTCCTCATCCAATAGTATGGCAAGGGGCTGGGGAGATGGCTCAGTAGAATAAGCGCTTCCTTGGCAAGTGCAAGGGCCTTAGTTCAATCCCCAGTTCTGCAAAAAAAAAGTATGACAAGCCAGTTTAGTTGGACATTACTTACTCAAGTTGACACAGTCAATCAACTAGTACACTGTTCCTTGCTTCTATCTTATCCAATTTACTGGAGTACAGTTTTTCCAAGGACTTACTAATAATCTTCTGGATTTTGGGGGTGTCCCTTGTGTTTTCTCCTTTTTTGTTTCTAATTACATTGATTTGCATCTTTTCACTCCTTTTTTGGGGTAACAGTGGCTAAGGATATGTCTTTTTTTATTCTTTTGCAAAAGCGGCTCTTCTATTTATTGATTCTTTATAATTTTTTAGTCTCAATTTCATTGATTTCTGCTCTGATTTTTATAATTTCCTTCCCCTACTAGCTTTGGATCTGGACTGTTTCTTGTTTTTCTAAGATCTTGAGGTTATTATTTGGGACTCAGTCTGTTTTTCTGAGGTGGATGTTTAAACTATAAATTTCCCTCTTATGACTGATTTTATTGTCCCATAAATTCTGGTATGCTGCAGTGGCATTGTTTGATTCTATGAACTGCCTAATTTATTCCTTTGTTTCTTCTGTAACCCACTGATTATTCAAGAGAGTACTTTTTATTTGTCATGTATTTGCCCAATCTTTGAGGTTTCTTTTATTATTGATGCTTCATTTCATTGTCCTATGATTTTATAATATATATGGGATAATTTTAACTATTTTGCATTTAATTAAGTGTGCATTATGGGCTAGCATGTGATGTATTTTGGAGAAAGTTCCCTGTACTGCTGAGAAGAGTGTGTATTCTATTGTTGGATGGAACACACTGTAGACATCTATTAAGTCCATTTGTTTTAAATTCTAATTTTTGGGGGTTTTTTTGGAACCAGTGATTGAACTCAGGCTCTTGCACTTGCCAGGGAAGCGCTTATTCCACTGAGCCATCTCCCCAGCCCTAAGTCCATTTGTTTTAAAGTGTGGTTCAACTCTGACACGTATTTTTGTCTAGTTGATCTGTCTATTTTTGATAGTGAGGTACTGAGGTCCACTACTATAATTGTGTTGAAGTTTACCTGATCTAGATCTTTTTGCTTTTGATTTCATTTTCAGTGGTTGGGGATTGACTGAAGAACCACATGCATGCTAAGCAAGTACTCTAACACTGAGCAACATTCCCAACTCCACTGAGGAGTTTCAAAAGGGAGAGAGAACTGTATTGCAAAGGACTGTGTACAGTATGAAAAATAGACTGAGTAAGGGAAAGAGCAGAGGTAGAAAGACTAGAAGGCTACTGGAATTCTCAAGTAAGAATTGAGGGCCTCAACAAAATAAAGCAGGTAAGTGATGCAGAGTGGTATTTCTAAGAAGAATCAGTAAGTCTTCAATGACTTAGTGAAGATACAGATAGTGAGGAGTTAAGAAGAGCTTAAAGGTTTGAAATGGCATTAAAATGCTTAAAGCCTTAAAGGGTCCTGGTTAGGATCATATATCAGTAGTAAAAACATTAATCAAAAATGAAACTATTGGCAAAAATCATGTTTGCAGAATGGTGACAGGGCTAACAATTGTTAACATTTAGAGAGAGCTTAATGTGTGAAAGACACTATCATCAAATGTCTGTTTACTTCACACAACCTTACATGAGATAAAGCAAATAATCATCAGTATTTTGGGGATAGGGTCTTGCTGTAGTTCAGGCTGGCCTCAAAGTCATGGTAATTTGCATGACTTAGCCTCATGAGTGCTGAGATTATACGTGTATATCACCACACTAAGTTCTCACCATTTTATAATGATATTTAAGGAATGAGCACAGAATAAAAAGACAGTTTAAGTGAGATTTGTTCATTAAATAATATGAATTCTGTTCGTAATAATTAATATATCATTAGTGAAGAAAAATATTTAGTTTGGTTCCTTACATCCAGTTTTTTTGCCAGATGCCTTAGGAGCATTCTATACTTTAAGATGCATTTTGCTCTCAAGGTTATAGTAATTTAAAAAATCACCCTAAAAATATAAAAGTTTGGAAGGTCAGTAAACAATAGAATCATTTGGATACAGACAATGATGGAAAGTAAGACCAGTATGAAGAAATGTAGGGAAATGGAAATGTGCTTGTTTTATCCAGAAATGCTGAGTAATCGGTGTAATTGTAACAGTAGTTACAAGCATGAAAGTGACAGGAAATAAGGCAGAGTCATACTGATATAAGAAAACTGATATAAGAAGCCTTTGAAAGCCACACCAAAGAGTTGTGACTTAACACAGCTAGAGAGCCATTCTGGTTCCTTGAGTAAGAGAGCAGGGGGTGAAAATGGGCTTGAAAGAAAGAAATCAAGTACAGCAGGGAGGACCTTGCACAGTAACATTAAGTTACTGTCTTGTCACTGAGATAATGTCTAGAACTCACAATTGAAAAGGTTTATTTTGTCTTATGGTGTGTAGAGGTTCTTTTTCATACTAAATGTGCTGCAAGTATAGTGGAATGGTAGAGGGGTATAGCAAAGGAAGAATAGTTCATGGCAGGGCAGGCAGAAATCAGAGTCAGATCAAGGGAGGAGGACAGATAGATATGCTTCTCTAGGCCACACCCACAGTGACCCAGTTCTTCCCACCAAGCTTCACTTTCTAATGTCACATCCAGCTATACACCCATCAGTGGACTAACCCAGTGATGAGTATCACACACTCATGATGTGGTCACCTGCTAACAGCCCTACCTGTAAGAGAATGAAGACTATCAGGAACATTTTAGATACAAACCCAAACACTGGGTGACATAGTAAGGAGTTTGACTTTATTTTGTAAGTAATAGGAACCCATTTGGAAAGACTTGAGTCACACATTCTAGTAGTTTTTTTTTTTTTATTAGCATTAGATTGTTACTTTCAAATAGACAGTGACTGTGTAATAACAGTAATGGTTGATACTGTTGGAAATAGCAGCAGCAGCAGCAACAACAACAACAGCAACAACAACAAAGCTGTACCTAAAATCTATGTATCTCTTTTTCCCCTGCCAGAGCCTTAGTCCCAGTTGGTCATTTCTCACCTGAAGTAGTCTTCTGGGAAAATGGCACAGTGGTGAGCAGCAGCAAATCAGCTTCTCCAAGATTTGGAGTTCGGATACTGGAATGCAGCAATGTGGGAAAGACAAGAAGCAAGAAAGTGGGTTCCTGGGACCCACCTAGGATCTGAGGGGAGAATTGGGAGCCCATCTGGGGAGTGAAGAGAGGGACCTCAGTGCAGAAGAGTGAAGTGGCAAGTGGCACTTTCTCCCTGAATCCTACCTCCTGGTGTCAGAGAAGCAGCTCAAACCTACTGAATCATGGTGACTATGGGTGACTCCAGAGGCAGCCATGGAGAAATGTACCAGTGGCACAAAGCAGTAGACACTGTAGGCTGAGGTAGGTGAACCTCATTCACACATCCCCAGGAGAAGGTGACTGTCCAATTGCTATCCTGGAAAAGGGCCAACTGAACTCAAGACTCAGAGCAACTGTGGATTGGCTCCATCTTAGGGCTCTTTGTATCAGGGTAAGGGGCAGCCATAGGAGACACTGAGGTCTGAGTTGAAGCCAGTAAGTGGAATCTAGAATGCTTTGGGCTGAAGATCTTGGGTCCCAATCTCATAGCCAGAAACCAGGATCAGCTTGAACTTCAGTGAAGTTGAAAGTACATGCTTGCTGGTATTATTCATCACCCTATTGTAATTCTACTGTAGGCTTGTTGGGATCAACTAATGGATATAGGTTCTGTTTGCCTTCTTTGTCTCCAGTGACAGCAGAGATATGTTCTGAAGTGGATAATTTTTCTTTCTTTCTTCTTTTGATTGTTTATTCTTATTTTTATGTCAGTGTGAACATTGTTTCCAGATTTTTATTATTGTTTTGTTCTGCTGTTGTTTCAATTTCTTTTTTCTTTCTTTCCTTCCTGTCTTCTTCAGCTTGGGTAATCTTTCATTGCCCTTCAGGCTATCTTCTAATCTCTTTCTCTATTTTTTCCCTCTTATCCTTTTAAAATTTTCTCCCCAAGGATAAAATCACTATATTGAGAGGCTATTTACTGTAAACCATTTCCTTGTTTGTTTTAGATTTTGTTATTTAACCACAAATCTTGTTCACATGATTAAAAATGGTAAATGACTAGTTAACACAGTTTATCATTTTCTACACTATGCTTGATGCTATTGTCATTACTGACTGTATTACTTTAGCCAAGGTGACATAGTTGTTTTAATCAGTTGTTCTTCCTAACATGCCAAAACTGAGATTGCCTGAGAATCATAAATATGCCAATACCAAAGAAGTAGAGGCTAGGGCAAATAGGCAGGAACTTCTCATCACCAATAAATTGAACAGGCAGGATATTGGGACAGACTAAAAAACAAAAAACTAGCTACACTCAGAAGACTTCTCTGAAAAGTAGTCATCTCTTAAGCTGCTCTTGATACTAGCAATAAAGCCACATACAACAAGCAATTTATGAGCATGCACACAAAACTAAACTTAAAGAAATAGAAAATTAGAAGACACAGAAGCAAGTTGTAACCCCAGACTTACAGCTTACCCAAGGCAAACCCAGTGAGCAGTGAGGTGGAACAAGCCATCCACCTGAACTTTCTGAAATGGTAACATTGAAAATAACAAAGCAGATGAATGAGGTTTTAGAAAAAAACAGAAATAATTTCTGAGGTAATTTAAGAGATGATGACCATAATGAAGGACATGATTAGTGAATCTAGAGTAGATAAAAAAAATAGAAGAATTCAGGAAAATTGTAGAAACCATGAATACCTGACATAAGGAAGAAATGAAATCCATGAAGTGGATTCAAACAGACATCCAGGCAATTAAAAAAATTCCATTGAAAGTATTTACAGCAAAATCAACCAATGTGAGGAAAGACTATCAGGTCTAGAATATAAGTTTGTGGTTAGCAATTATGAAAAGAAAGAATGCTTCTTTTTTTGAGATGGTTTTGCTGTGTGCTTCAGACTGGCCTTGAACTCCTTGTGTATCTCAGGTTGGCCTTGAACTCATGGCAACCATCGTGCCTCAGCCTCCCAAGTGCTGGGATTATAGGTTTGTGCCACCGCACCTGGAAAATAAAGAATTCTTGAAATTAGCAAGGGATCATGCAACATTAATCGAATAGCTACTAATGATGAAAAGAATGAGATAGAATTTTTTGTGTCTTAACTACAAAGCTGGGCAAAATATATGAAATAACAGTTCTGGAAAGAAGAACCTGACTAGAGTTTATCAATCTCTCTTAGTTTAGGAGACAGATTTTAAAAACCAGGAAATAGCACAAATGACATAAAAAACATGTTCACAGAAGTAATGGTAGAAAACTTCCCAAACAGGGAAAAAGAATTTCAATATAGACAAAAGGGGCTTGTAGAACTCTAACAATCCATGATCAGAATAAAACTACATCAAGACATATTATATTATCAAGATTCCAGGAATTCAACACAAGAAGAGGATATAAAAAGTTGTTAGAGAAAAGAAACAAATAACCTAGAGAGGAAAGTCCATCAGAATCATAGCAGGTGTCTAGACACAAACTCCTCAGTCAAGAGAGCTTGGAGTGAAATATTTCAAGCCCTAAGAGAAAATAAATCCAACTCATATTGATGCACCCCCTACTAAACTATCTTTCAAAATGGAGAAATAAGATACTTCCATTACAAAGAATAACTGAAGAAATTCATGACCATGAAATCAACCCTCCAAAATGTTCTCACTGAAATTATTACAATACTACAATAGTACTTCTACTTCTTCCCCCTATAATCTTTTTTGTTCATAGTGGATATAGTAAGCTTTTCAAAAGGGTAAGAAAATATTCTTCTAGTTATAATGAAGTAAGTCATAAGAACTGAATTTATTCTTTGTGTCAACTATAATACTGGGCAAAATACATAAAATAACAGTTCCAGAAGGAGGAAACTGACTAGAGCTTAGAAATCTCTCAGTTTAGGAAAAAGATTTGAGATTTCAGGGAGGATAAAATGGCTATAATTTATAGGGTACAGTATAAAGGGGGAGAGACAGTGAGAGATAGAAAATGTTCTGAGACCTACAAAGAGTTTCCCTTGAGCAGAGGACTTCTTAACACATGCATTGGAATTAACAAACTGAAACTGGGAGAGAACCACCAGAAAGGTGGTTCTGAGCATGCAGAACAATACTTAGTTCTCACACAAATTCTTAAAAGTCAGATGGTAATGAACAAGTGTCTTAGTTACTTTTCTTATTGCTAAGACAAAATATCTGATACCCAAAGTTAAAAGAAAAAAGTGTACTTGGTTCACCTTTCATAGAGGTTTTACTCCATAGTTGGCTGGCTTCAAGGCAGGGTGGCCTGGCAAAGGGAATCACATGTCCAAAATAGTCTGATCAAAGAGATCATAGGGCCACAGAGGAAAGTGACTGACGATATAGAGTGTGCCTAAGGAGAGTCACATGGACAGAAAACATTCTCTCCGGCTTTCACAGAGAGCAGATTGGTCAAGCAATGACCGTGACTCATCCACATGACTGATACTGACAGAGGATCTACAAACTGCTGTACAGGGTTTTGGTCAGTATAACAAAGTATAACCTGTATACTGTCAGATACAAAAATTACATTTCTTATTATACAGGTCTTGCTTTATCTTGGTCTTAACTATCCAGCAGAAAAGTATAAAAATGAGGTATAAAAAGTAAAGCCATATTAATATACTGAGCTGTGAAAGGCTCAAGGCAACAACTTCTGACAATGCCAGTCCTACGGATAACCCGCTACTATTATGGACTACTGGACTATATTGGATTATTTTGCTGAATTCACACACCTACAATATTTAAATGGCAATGGAATACCTATCTCTGACAAAAGTAAACAAAAAAAGGAGATAAAACTAAAGGACCATTTTATAGCTGTATATACAAAATAGGATAGATATACAGCTACTTTCTCTTAATTCAATGAGAAGGAAGATTTGTATTAATAGTGTTTGGACAGGATATCCTGTCTGCATGTTATACGATGAATAACCACTACAAGGACAACTATGTGCAATGTATTAATTATTGTAACTGTGCTTCTAACCTGTTTTGAAACTTTCATTGCTATTTGTTTATCAATAAAATTAATAAAAAAGAAGGGCATCACAGAGGAGAAAGAGTCCATAGCAAGCAGGAAGACAAGGGCACGCTAGCCCTTTTTCTGTCCCTTATATTTTATGCAGGTTCCCCACTCTAGGGTTGATATGTCTATCCCTTACACCCTTAAGCTTTTCCAGAACTATTGCAAACCAATCATCAGACTGATTTACTAATTACACAGCTTTAATCCTAGTACCACACACTCTAGATCCAGCCACCTCTGAAATCCCTCCCTGACCCCATGACTGCCTGAGGCTTCGGGGGACATCTAGATGCAAGGCACAAAAAGAAGGCATTGAGTTGAATACCTAGAAGGTTATTGCTTCACGAAGTGGATATATTAGCTCTGATCAAAGATTGCTTTGATCTTGTTTAGTAGAATTTAAAGGGGCTGGGGAGATGGCTCACTGGAATAAGCGCTTCTCTGGCAAGAGCAAGGGCCTGAGTTCAATCCCTGGTTCCGCAAAAAAAAAAAAAAAATTACTTAGTAGAATTTAGAAGCAAGCCTTGGAAGGAGTAAACTATTTATGAATAACTGAAATATATACTAGAATGAATCTCAAAGCTATTAAAAGAATACATTTATGGAAAACCTCAAACTATAAAATTTATAATTTCTGGCACTCAAAAATATACAGTCAGGGAAATATTTCCCATAACTATGAGCAAAATCAGTGAATAGATACAGACCCAAGAAAAACATATACTAAAGGAAGTAGACAATGATATTCAATATATTCAATAAAGTAAGGCAAAGCACAATCACATGATTAAGCTTAAATGACACTGAAGGTATCAAAAGTTTGAAATCATACTTCTATACGATGATAAAAATGATGCCTGAGAAAAAATAGTTGAAGAGATTAACATGTGGGATAACTGAAGGAAAGATTTGTGTGAAGAAATAAAAATAGAAAGTATTCAAAATGACATGCACAAAAAAGAAAATGAAAAATAAATGAACAGAGCATCAGTATGCTGTGGCACGAACTTGAATAGTCTAAATTTAGAAGAGATTATAACTGGAGGTAGGGATTTTCTAGGCTCAAGGATAAGAAGACTATGTAGAGCTGTAGGACTGGACACCATTCCAAGGTAGAAAATGACAGAAGAGAAAAGAACCAATGACAGATTTTTGAGAGAATGCCTTTATAAAGGCAGAGTGTGGCAGATTAATTAATGGGCATTTTGTAACACTGGGCTGAACTGAATCAGCTTGGTGCTGGGTATGGACCCACCTGAGCATTGCTGCCAACAGCATAAAAAAAGACAACTGGTGGGGGGAGATGAAGTGCTGTTGGAGAAGTCTGTCATGCTGGTTTTCCTGAAATAACCTTGTTGTTCTTAATCATCAGAGGAACTCAGGTCCTCACTGTTGCTGTGGATGGCTTCATCTTTTGATGGAGCTCTGGTCATTACTTTGAGCATCCCTTCTTGGCTCCAGTGCAGATCCCTCAACCTGCTGGCTCAGATCCTTCATCTCACTAGCATAGACTTTCTAGCTTTGGCCACTGACCTTTTGGACTTCCCAGTGCAGATCCTTGGCACAGACTCACATGAGACATTACCATGGACTCTAGATCTTCATCTGGACTTACATAGGGCATTGCCATGGGATCCAGGCTGTTGGCTGGATTCTTCAGGTCTTTAGTGCATGGACAGATCTCCCATACTTTTTTGCATTCAACTCTTGGGTTAATATTATAAAACAGTATTATAAATTATGTATCTTGATTTAAATCCTTTCCCTGTAAATCCTTACTACAACACAGGGCATGCTTTTCCAGCAGCACATGCTAGAAAGTAAACTCTAGTGTCTCTGGTTTTGAAATTTGGAACTGAGAAAAGAATCATAGATTCCACAACTACATTTTGGGAGAAAGGTCTACATTTACTATGACTCTTGCCTTAAAAATTAGTCTGCTGGCATAGCGGGAAGAAAAATTTAATGGTGTAGGATATACGTTCTAAGCAGAGGAAGCAATATGTAAGTAAGCACAGAAATTACATGAACATAGTATTTAGGGAAAGGCAAGTAGTATGTTGTTAAAATGTAGGGATTATTTGATAGAATATAGAGAGATAATTTAGTTGTGTGATGGCCCATAACAAATTATAAATTGTGTGGTGTAAACAATATTTTCTCATAGTTCTCAAGGCTAGACGTCAAAAGTCAAAGTGTTGACAAGACCATGCTCCATCCAAACGCTTTGAGGAAGAATGTCCTCCCCCCCCACCCAGCTTGTGAGTCCCAGCAATCCTTGGTATTCAGTGGTATAATAGTTCATTTTCTGTTATAGTAATAGACTATAAAGAATAGAAGTTCGTTTAGATAATAGTTTTGAAAATTAAAGGTCTAAACAGGATAGCATTGTCTCTGGTGAGGACTCTCCTGGTTGTGTCACATTGTGTTGAATGACATGATAGTAGGTGTACATATGAAAGGAAAAGAGCAAAGCGCCAATTAGGAAACCAGAGCTAGAGGAGGAACAGATTTTCTCCTTTTACAACAACCCTGTCATGGAAAACTAACCTGGGGTATCATGGAAATGACTTACTCTCTTCCAAGGGTGATGATACCTATGATCTAATGACCTCCTAGTAGCCCCCAACTCTTAAAGGTCTCACCAGTTCTTAACACAAGAATCCTTGGAAGACACACTCAAACCATATTCCAACCCTTGCACTTTGACAGTATCTGCATTATCTAATCTTTGCCTTCCTTTTCCCTTCTTACCTGTGTGTCTTTTCTTCTCTTTTTTAGTATTGAGGATTAAAGCCTATGGCTTCATACTGAACTACATCTCCAGCCCTTTTTTATATTTTGTTTTTGAGAGAGTATCACTAAGTCTCTAAGTTGAACAGGTTGGGCTCAAACTTGCAATCCTCTTGCCTCTGCCTTTCATAGTGCGGGAATTACATATATGTGCTACCATACCATGCATGTCTTTATATGGCCTTATAAGAATACTTGGATTTAGATCCTACTCTAACCCAGTAAGATTCCATCTTACCTAATTATATCTGCCAAGACCTATTTCCAAATAAGATCAAAGGCTGGGTTTCTGAGTGGGCATGAATTTTAGGTACACCATTAAAGTCAGTACATTCTGTACTGCTTCTAATTTTTTTAACTAACATTTTATTCTCTCCAAAAATAAAAATAAAAAAATAAAGTAAGTACAAAAAGCTATTATGAGCCAGGCATGGTGGCACACACCAGTAATCCCAGAACTCTGGAGGCTGAGGCAGTAGGATCCCCATAAGTTTGAGGCTGCCCTTGGCTACATAGTAAGTTCAAAGCCAGTCTGACTACATAGTGAGACCCTCCCTCAAACAAAAACAGAAACAAAAAAGGCTGTTGTGGTAATCAAGGAGAGATTATGAAAACATGAATTAAGTCACTATGATAAGGATGAGGTGGAAAAAACAGACTTGAAAGATAGAATTGCAGCTAGGGATATAGCTCAGTGGCACAACACCTGCCAGGGTAGTGCAAGGCTTGAGTTTGATTCACAGTACAAAACAAATGGGGATCACAAAAAGAACCAAGAAAATAGGAAAAAGATATATTTATGTATATATATGCAGTACAATTTGCATAATTGTACTGCTGATTTATGCTGGCCTTTTGAAAGGAGCAATTAATGCTTAAAATATATTCTTTTTAATTTCTCATAACTTTTTTGATGTTGCTTTGTTTTTTAACCACTTTTGCACATTTATATCTGATGAGCTAAACAACTAATTTGAAGACAACATTGTACAAAACAGCAACCACTGTTGAATTCCTATTACTTTGTTTAGTGAAATTTTGGATCATTTCTAGTGCCTTTTTCCACTATTTTTTATGCTTTAAAAATAATAAAATAAAAAAAGATAAAATGGAACCAAGCAAGGTTCCATGCCTGTAATCCCAGCACTCAGGAGGCTGATGCAGGATGATGTTTATGACTTCAAGGCCAATCTGAACCACAGAGTGAGACTCTAAAATAAGATAGAATTGGTACAGGTACTACCTAAAAGCCTATTTAATGATATTATACTTTTAATTAACAGTGACCCCTTTATAATTATTTCTCTGATTTCATTACATATCCGTGACATTTTGCTTATTTTTTAGCTTTTAACTTCTGCCTATTATAAATGGCACATTATTTGAATAATAAGATTAACTGTATAAAAGTGAAAATGCCTGATTTCTGAACTTCTACTTGGACTGGGCAATACACATGAATCCTTTGAATCCAGATGAACATTATTGCCTGACAGCAGTGGGCCTTTTGCCCAAAATGTATAATTTTATTTGACAGATTTGTTTTATTTTAAAGAAAATAAAAACTGGCAAAAACATTAAAAACAATCTAGAAGTTCAAAACCAAATGATAGGAAATTTTAATAATAGGATGTACACATTTTGGTGTAATAAATATTTTCTTATTATTTTGCAAAAAAACTCAAATGATAGAAAATCAAAAATGATTCTTAAATTCCATATTGTTACCTTCAAAGTAGTTGTTCAGATTACTAGATATAGGCTTATAAAATTGGTGGAATAAAAAAATGAATACATACAATTTTCCTTTCTTTCTTTCTCCTTTCCCTAAAAGTTTCTTTCCCTTTCACAATATCTACTGTACCTTTTGAATAAGTTGAAAGATTTTTTGAGAACAGACATTATTCTAGGCCCCAGGGATACAGAGTTAAATAAACAATGGTCCCTATCCTTATGAAATTCACAAGTTAGTGTGAAAGACACAAATACACAGATAATTGTAGTACCATGTGATAGGTGCTTGAGAAAAGCAAACATAGTTTGCCATTAAAGAATGTTAGGAAAAATACCTAACCTGTTTCAGAAGGTGTTCAGGTAGGCTTCCTAGAAGAGATGATGATGAAGTTGTTTTGAAAGAAAGGTTCAAATTAGTTCAGTGAAATATTAAAGGAAAAGGTATTTCAAGAAAAGGGACAGAAATGAAAGAGTATGGCCTACTGAAGGACCCCCCAAACCAAAAGTAGCTCAGAGCCTAGCCTGGTATTGTCTGCCTGTAGTCTTGGCTATCTAGGAGGCAGAGGGAGAAGGACTGAGTCCAGCAGCTAAAAAAAAAGTATCTCAGAGACACAGAAGTAAAGAGTGATTAAAAATAAGACTGGAGAGAGCCAGAGGCTGAATGACCAGGAAGGGTATTATAGGTCACGTTATGCTACGTTATGCTAGGCATTTGGACTTTCCTCTGAGGCTATGGAAAAACACTAGAGGACTTATCATACAGCAGTTATGACCAAAGTTTACTCTGGTGATCATGTGGAATCCAAAGTGATGGAGGATACAAAACTGGAAGCATGTTTATCAATTAGGTGGTTATTGAAGGAATCCAGATTTTAAAATGTGAGAATCTAGGCAGTGCCAGTGAAGATAAGAATAAAAACAGAGATTTAAGAGACTCAGGACTGAATCAAGAAGAGACTGGTGCTATGTTGTTTTTAATAGGATTAATGGAGATAGATATAGAGGATGACTTTGGTGCTTGTGGACTGAGCACCATTCACTCAACCAAGGAATTCAGAAGAGGTTTGTGAGGCATGGAAAGGATGACAAAATCATTTTATTAGTACATATGGACAGTATATACTAGTTACATTCACTGTGTGGAGCTGGGGTGTGCACACAAAACAACTGAAGTCTTTGTACTTCCTCTTCCCTTCTTGGCCCTCTCCTGTCCTCCAACTCCTGCTGTTTTAGTTACTTTTAATTTGTACATTTACATCTCACTATTTAAGTAAAAATAACCTGGAAGACACTAACCATCTTCTTTTTTTTAGCAGAACCAGGGATTGAACTCAAACCCTTGTGTTTGCCAGGCAAGTGCTTATTCTAGCAAGCCATCTTCCTGGCCCCTGACACTAACCATCTTTGAAAGATTTATCATTAACATAGGCGGCAAATATTTCTGGTTATCAAATTTTTATTAAATTTATTTTCTTTGATTTCTCCTCAAATTAATAGGCTAATAAAAACTTAAACCACTTAAAAGCATGATGTACAAATTAGAATCATACCAGACACATAAACGATACCCTTTATTATCTCAAAGGGAAACTAAGATGAAATAGGTTTCATTAAAATATTTTAAGGAAATTATAAAAAAATATTTGCCAATATTATTTCCTTTTTTCTCTCCTGCTTGCTATTCTTTACGTTGTACTGGCCACTTAAGCCTTCAAGTAGATTTCCATTAATAAAAGAAGAAAATAACAAACTGAGTGAGAATTTTTTATATACCTGTTTTGCAAATATCACAAATATTTTATGGTACAGTTTTATCTTTTTAAAATGTTTTTGGTACACGGTCTATAAGGTTTCACTATGTAGATTGGATTTGTACTGATTCTCCTGTTTACAGCCTCCTAAGAGCTGGGATTACAGGTGCATGCCACCATGCCCAGTCTCATTTGCTGTCTCAGCATGCCCCAGGGGCAGGGCCAGGATGACACACTGGGGATCGAACCCAGGCCCTGGCTCTGCCTAAGCAGGTGCTTTAGTTCACTGAGCTATCTGGCCAGCTCATATAATACAATTTTGAATAATGCACATTCCCCATCTTTTTGAAAGATTCCTAAATTTCTAAACAGAAATCACAGGTACAGCCATGCTAAAGGTGGTACATAAGTGGATTAATCTGTTATTGCCATAATACTAGTGTGGTAAAACATTTTAGTCACAGAGCTAGCTGTAGCTGTTTGTTTGTGTTCTGAACACAGCTATAAACAGCCAAAAAGAGATAAAACTCCACAACAACTCCGATACAAATTGTAGAATATTCTTTCTAGAAAAGTCCTTAGTGGACTGGTCAAATAACTGCAGATTAAAGTACCTGCTTATGCAGATCCAGGGGCTACCAGGGGCGGGTAGTTCAATCACCTGGCCTGTTGTGCTGGTTTCCACCCCTGGGGCATGCGGAGACAACGATTGAGACTGGGCGTGGTGACACGTGTCTGTAATCCCAGAATTTGGGAGGCTGTAAACTGGAGAATCTCTATGAGTCTGATTTACATAGTGAGAACCTGTACACTCTGTACACCCTGTCCTAAATATTAAAAAAAAACAAAACCCTTTAGTATATTTTCTTACATGAAAGAAAACAATCTATTTGTCATTATAATACAATGAAGAAGAGGTTTGAGGCCTGATAGTTTGGATCCTGGTTCTCCCATTTGCTAGATAGGTTTCAAGCCATCAGTTATTTCCTCTGGCTAAGAAGGATAAAGCTCCTTCTTAAAAGGATTATTATTAAGTTTGATAATGTATGAAAGGGACCCAGAACATACTGGAAACTGATTAAAATATAACAAATTTAATTATTTCCTAAAAGCCAATAGAAATACTATCACATTTATTTCCTGGATAGACTTTATAAATTTATTGTTTTTTTTTATAAATTTATTGTTAACAGTAGTTTAAAAATCCCTTTAGGGAGTTAGCGGCCAACTTTGGCTATACAGTGAGTTCAAAGCCAACCTGAGCAACACAGAAAAACCCTAGCAATACACAAAAAACTGGAGACTTCCAGGAACATGGTAGCATGGAACATAACAACAAATCAATCACTCTTAAGATTTGGAATCCACACACTGGAAAACAACAACTTTGGTAAGAAAATGAGGGAGGTGGATCCCTGGGAAACAGAAGACCTGAGGGGAAAAGTGGAGGCAGAGAAGGTGAAGAGACTGACAATACTGTGGAAAAAGGTGACAAACTGCAGTTCCTCCTTGGCTCCTGGCTCAGTGTGAAAGAAAAAGATTAAATATACAGAGACGCAGTGAGGATAGATGACTCCAGAGGCATTAGAGAAAAATGAAGCAGTGGAACAGACAGTGGATGCTGTGCACTATAGCAACTGGTGCGACTCCAACCCAAGTGATTTCCTTGTCCCCTGGAGAAGGTGCTTGGCAAGAGTGATTTTAGATAGGGCACAACTGAATCTAGGACTCAACAATAGCCATAGGTTAGCTTCATCTTGAGTTTCCATTGTTGAAATCCCATAGGAACAGGGTGACAGATAGTTGTGGGAGACTAGCAGGGTCAAGGAGCCAAGGTCAGGTAGGCAAGAGACACCCAGAAGGTTGAGTGCTGAACAGCTCAGGCTCCATATAACCAGAGCTCAGAATCAGCCTGAACTGGAATCAGCACCATGCTCTGATTCCACTGCAGGTTTTCTGGGATCACTCAGCCCTGATTTGGGCTCCATCTTCTTCCTTTGACTACAAGTGACACCAGAGACACACCCTGAATAGAGCACTACCAGAAAACTGTAAACCCCATACAGAAGCTGAGGCAAATGTATTGCCATCAGTTTGAGGGTAGCCTGGGCTATGTAGTGAGTTCAAGGCCAGCCTGCACTACATAGCAAGACTCTATCTCAAAAAGAGAGAAAGAAAGTAAAAAGAGATAAGATCCAACAATATGCTGCATACAAGCAACACATTTAGCTCAATAGGAAATTCATAGGTTGAAAGTTAAATGATGGAAAATACTATTTCACTGACAAGAACCCAGAAAAAACAGGGATAGGTATTCTACTGTAGACAAAGTGGATTTCAAGGCATGACTGGTCAGGACGGACAGAACAGGTCATGCCATGCTTCATAGCAGAGCAATCCAAAAGGGAAAGTCTAAGAATCATAAATATATATGCACTAAACATCAGCACACTTAACTGCACAAAAAAATATAATGGATATAAAAATCAAATAAACACTAATATGACTATAGTGGGGAATCTCAATACCCCTATCATAGTTAGATCAACTAGACAAAAAATTCAACAAAGAAATAGAGCTGAACCAAACCTTTGAACAAACTGACTTAGTAAATACCTACAAAGTGTTCTACCCCCAAAACAATAGAACACAAATGCTTCTCGGCAACATCTGGGACATTCTCCAAAAATGACAAAATACTACCTCATATAATGTTCATGCATAAATGCAGAAGAACTGAAATTATCCCATGCATATTATCAGAACATAGTGCAATAAAATTGGAAATCAATGCCAAAAATCTCATAAAAATGACATAAATAAGTGGAAATTAAATAACACTCTTGAACAACCAGTGGGTTACAGATGAAATTAGAGAGGAAACTGTTTCTACCATTAAACAACAAGGCCAACATAACATACCAGAATTTGTGGGATGTGATGAAAGTAGTCCTATGAAGGAAATGTAGAGTTAAATTCCCACATCAGAAAAACATAGTGAGCTCAAATAAATGACCTAATGTTGAAGCTCAAGCTTCTACAAAAAGAGAAGCAAGTTAAACACAAAATGTGCATAGGAAAGGAAACTATAAAAATCTGAGCATAAATTAATGGAGTTGAGATGAGAAAGCAATACAAAAAATCAGTGAATTGAAGAGTTGGTTCTTTATAAGATTAAATAATCACATGAGGAATGGTCGAAAAAGATGTATTTCTATATAATGGAGTATTACTCAGCTATTAAGAATGATAAGTTTGAAGCATTTATGCTGAAGTGGATGCCACTTGAACATATACTCATAAGTGAAATAAACCAGACACACATGTGTAAATATTGTATAGTCTCCCTAGTATAAGAAGTGAAAAGCAGCATTACAAAAGGAAACATACAACAACAACTAAAATCAATTGAGTCAGATAAGGCAAAGTGAATGGCATATGCTGCAGGATACTAATCAGCTTTTCTTCTGGATGGTTAACAACCTAAGTTCACAGATCAAAGTTGGAGAAATAGAAGAGTCACAAGGCCAGCCAACATTTTGGCCCTAGCCTTTCAAGGTCCGCGAAGACTCAGGACATCGGAAAACCCGCACTGCAACATCATGAAACTCAGTTGAGCTCCAAATTTTCTGAACAAGGAGATTATGGAGCCACAGAGAAAAGAGATCGAAGTTCTGTAGTGTGCCTGGGGAGAGTCACATGGAGAGAAAACTTTCTCTCAGGCTCTCACAGAGAGCAAACTGGTCAAGCATTGGCTGTGACTCATCCACATGGATGACACAGACAAAGGATCTAGAGAATAAGGTACAGGACTACAAGATAAACCCTGAGGGGACGTCACTGACCTCATAAGAAACATAGAGTACATGTGTTGGTATATAAGTCTTGCTCTATCTAGGTCTTAACCATCCAGCAGAAAAGTATAAAAATGAAGTATACATCACGAGGCTATAATATTAAGTTCAGCTGTACATGGCTTGGTTGACAACTTCTTTGGATAACTCACTATTGTTGTGGAATGCTGGACTGTGTTGGATTGTGTTGTCTAGTTCAAGCACCTAAGTTAGTTGAATGATAATGGAGTGCCCCTCTCTGACAGGTGTAGACAAAAGAAGAGGTATAGAATGGAAGAATCATGATGTGTGTGTATGGACAGTACAGTTGGGATTGATAACGCTGTGCTTCTCCATAATTCTATGAGAGGCAAGATTTGCACTAATGGTTGTTGGACAGGATATTATGTCAGCTTCTAGTACTATGGACAACCACTAGGAAAATAACAAGGTAGAAAGTATTAATTATTGAATCTTTGATGTAATTCAGGTATAAAAAGTAAGATACACAAACAACTACACTCTCTTAATTTATTAATAAGAGACATATGCTATAATAATGTCTGTAAGTATAATATGTATGCACCTTCTATGATACCAAAACATTATGAAAACAGTTTGCAATGTATTAATTTATCAAATCCATCTTGTCAAGGTATCTTAAAACTGTCTCATTGATATTTGTACTTCAATAAAACAAAAAAAAATTAAATCCTTCACAATACACAAAAAACAGATTAAATAAAGTAGAGAAATCTTTAGACAATCTTATAAAAAAGGAAAAGCCCTAATCTATGTCATTATGTAGCAAAAAATGCCCACCCCCGTGCACACCAGTACATTTCAGTTGGACAGTTGCTCATGCCACATTTCCAGTTCCAGTTTCAGCTGCTCCTGTCTCCAAGAAATGTCTGGTCACTGTGATGCACGTTGTATAAACCAATCTCCAATTGACAAGCCATTCTGCTTTTGTAGTTTCCACTTGCTTATCTTATACAAGCCCTAGACCACCAGAGATCAAGGCCTGATATTCTAGGCATGATTCTGATCAGTATCTGTTACCATAAATAAATGTGCCTCTGATTCCTGGGTGTTGTTTTGGTATTTCTGCTTGCTGTTGTAATTAGAGATAAAAAGGATGAAAGCACAACAGATCCTGCAGAAATCCAGAGGTCATCACTACCTACTTTGATAACCTGTACTCTGATAAGAAGGAAACCACACTTAACCATCCAGCAGAAAAGTATAAAAATGGAGGCATATAAAGTCATATTAATATAATGAGCTGTCAATGGCTCAAGTCAAAAACTTCTGTGGATAAACTGCTTCTATCGTGGACTGCTGATCTGTGTTGGATTGTTTTATTAAAAAAATATATAAAATTAGCTATCTGTGTTTTGAAAATATGTAACATATGTATCGTTGTATGGTACCCTGTTTATGTCATTTTTCTCTTTGTTTTTGCTTCTATTTTTCACTCTTCAAGTTAAAATATAAATAAATAAATTTTTTAAAAAAGAAGGAAACCACAAAAGAAATGGAGAGAGTCCTAGATACACAGGAATTACCAAAGCTGAATGAAGGAGACATAAAAATTCTAAATAATCCAATATTAGTCAATAACATTGAAGAAATAATTAAAAACCTAGCAAGGAAGAAAGCCCAAGTCCTAATGGACTCACTGCTGAATTTTTCAAAGTATCTAAAGAAGATGTACTGCCACAAACTCAAACTGTTTAATGAAACTAAGAAGCAGTATTCCCAAAATCATTCCTAGAAGCAAGAATTACCTTGATTCCAAAACCAGGGACAACAACCAAAAAAGAGAATACTATGTTACCCTTAGTGAACATAGATGCAAAAATCCTCAATAAGACATTGGCAAACACAATGCAGCTAAGTGTGATGTTGTACACTTGTAATCCCAGCACCAGGATGCTGAGGCAGGAGGTTTACTGGGAGTTCAAGGCCAGACTTTGTTACAAAGTGAGTTCAAGGCCAGCCTAAACTGCATAGTGAAACTGCTTTTAAAAACCCACAAAAAACCTATCACCACAACAAGATAGCAAATCATCAAGAAGGCTGTACAAGGCCAGCCAGACAGTAGATTAAAACACCTGCTTAGGTTTAGGTTTGATCCCCAAAGTGCCACGCTGGCCCCACCCATGGTGCATGCTGAGACAGCAATTGAGACTCAGGCATGGTATCATGTGCCTGTAATCCCAGCACTTGGGAAGCTAAAAGCAGGAGGATCTGTACAAGTTCCATCTGTGTAGTGAGACCCTGTAGATCCTGTACTAAATACATTTTTTTTTTAAAAAGGAAGATTATACACCATGACCTAGTAAGATTCATCCCAGGGATCCAGGAATGGTTCAACACACACAAATAAATATGTATAAGACCACTTTAACTGAACCATTGGTATAAAAAATCATGATCAATTCAATAGATGCAGAAAAACCGTTTGACAAATTCTGACACCTACTCATGATAAAAACCCTAAAGAAAATTGGAGCAGAAGATCTTTGTATCAGTCTGATAAAATCCATCTATGACAAACCAATACCAACATCATACTAAATGGTCAAATCTAAAATCAGGAACAAGACAAGGATGTCCACTACCATCATTTCTCTCCAATGTAGTTATGGTAATATTATCTACTGTAATTAGACAAGAGAAAGAAATATAAGGATAGAAAAGAAATTATCATTATTGCAGGTGACATACTCTACATAGAAGACAACAAAAACTCCCCACAAAACACCTACATTTAATAACAAAATTCAGTAGCATATTTGGATACAAAGTTAACACTCAAAAATTAATAGCATTCATTATACAAATCAACTCATTGAGAGAGAAATGAAAGAAACATCACCTTTTACAATAACATCAAGAAAAAGATATATTCTGGAATCAATCTAACGAATGAATTAAAAGACATTTACATTGGAAATTACAGTACTTTGACAATGATGATTGAAAAAGATATCAGATAATGGGTATATGCCCCTTGTTCTTAGATAGGCAGAAGCAATTATAGAATATGGCCCTATTTTCAAAACTGTTGTATGGATTTCTTTATTTTACTTTTTTGCGGAACCGGGGATTGAACTCAGGCCCTTGTGCTTGCTAGGCAAGTACTTATTCTATTGAGCCATCTCCCAGATTCATATTTTTGTTTATTTATTTTTGGTGGTACTAGGGATCAAATGCAGGACCTTGTGTTTGCCAGGGAGGTACGCTTATGCCACTGAGCTATCTCCCTGAACCTATTGTACAGACAATGCAATTCCCATCAAAGTACCAATAATATTCCTCACAGAGCTAGAGGAAACAGTCCTAAAATCCATATGAACTTAGAAGAGACCTATAATAGCGTAAGCAATTCTTGACAACAAATGCAACACATGGAGCATCAAAATCCCCAATTTAAAAGTATACAACAAATCTACCATGATAAAAACTGCAGGATACTGGCAAAAACAGACCTGACAATCAATAGAACAGAGTAGAAGATGCAGAAACAACTCCAAAAACACTCTATCTTGTCTTTGATGAAGGCACCAAATTGCTTCACTGGAAGAAAAATAGCTTCTTTAACAAATGTTGCTGAGCAAATTTGTTTTTCACATGCTGAAGATTAAACAAACACTTATCTGTCACCATGCACAAATCTGAAGTCGAAATAGACAAAATACATAAATATTAAAATATAAGCACTAAATCTACTAGAAGATAAAATAGGTAAAACTATTGAATATGTAGGTGTAGGTAAAGACTTTATGGGCCAGCCAAATAGCTCAGTGGATTAAAGCACGTGCAAACAGGCTCAGGGGCCAGGGATTTGATCTCCAGGCCTGCCATGCTGGCCCAGCCCTCGGGGCACACTGAAATGGCAGTTGAGACTGGATGTGGTGGTGCACACCTGTAATCCCAACTCTTGGGAGGCTGTAAATAGGTGGATCATTATAAGTCTGATCTAGCAGTGAGGCCCTGAACACCCTATAGACCCTTCTCTAAAATACAAAAATAAATAAATAAATAGACTTAGTGAACAAAATTCTGATCACACAGGAAATATTACAAAGAATCAACAACTGGATTTATTCATATTAAAAACCCTTTTTCACAGCAAAAGAAACTACCAACATAATGAAGAGATATGGGAAAAATTATACCAGTTATTTGTCAGACAAAGGACTTCTATCTAGAATGTAGAAACAAGTTTTAAAATTGGACCCTCCAAATTTAAAGATCTAATCAAAACCTAGGCATTTGCAATGAATAGACCTTTCTTGAATAAAGAAATACAAACAGCAAAAAAATACATGAAAATATGTTCAGCACTATTGGTCATCTGAGAGGTGCCAATTAAAACAATGCTGAGATTCCATTCACGTCAGAAAGAATGGCTATCATCGAGAAATCAACCAATAACAAATGCTAGTGAGGCTCTGAGGGAAAAGGGACACTTCTTCACCACAGATGGGAGTGTAAATTGTTACAATCCATATGGAAACCAATATAGTTTTTTAAAAATTTCAAACTTGATGTTTCATTTGGCCCAGCTATTCCCCATTTAAATATCTTCCCCATAGAATTAAAAGCATCATTCCACAGTGATACATGCACACCTATATTTGCAAGCTGAATTTGTGGCATCTAAATCTTTAATGAGCCCTGATGTCCATCAGTAGATGAATGGATAAAAATGTTATTTATACACAATTGACTATTACACTTCCATACAGGGGAATAAATTTGAAACATTTTTAGGTAAATGGATGCACCTTAAGAAGATAAATTTAAGTGGAATAAATCAAACACACATATTTAAATATCACATTGTTTCACTTCTGTGAGAAACCCAAAGGGTAAAGAAGGACTAAAATAGATGACAGATATTGGACAGTAGCAAGTAAAAGTTCATATGGGAAGGGGAACAGAGGAGGGGGGAGAGGAAAGATAGTTAACAGGAATTTAAAAAAAACAAAAAAGAATAGAAGGAAAACAATTGAAAAGTTTTGTAAAGGGAGAGGAGAAGACAGATTGGAGGGAAGGGAGGGAAATGGAGAAAACAATTAAATTTTGTTATGTACAGGTACATATTCCATGTGAAGAATGTGATCAGAGGAATGTGATCATTATAAATGTCAAACATATACAAAAAAACCCAATTTTTAAAAACAAAAAAAAATTCCCTTCAGAAGATGTATGCACTTTTTTTTATAGAAATACAGATATGACACAAAAGCCTAATGTCCCAAGGGAGCAGGGAGCAATAGACAGAGCCCAGGGAGAGCTGCTGTTTCTCACTTGTAAATCCTGGAAAGCTGGGTTTCTAGGCTGCAGATAACAGCTTCTCCTGCTGGCGCCCTGCTCTTTGATCCCTTGTTTGGGATGTTATCAGCTAGCATTTGTGTGAACCTAGTGTTAGGCAAAATGGTGGAAGTGGATAGAGATAGTAGTTCCTATTCACTAAAGTAATTACGCACATTCCTTAGCCTGCTTTTAGCCCTCAATAAAAGTAAGAAGATTCTGAGGCTCTGGGCTCATTTAGCCAGAGATTAATCTCAGTGAGACTTCCGAAGCTATATTTGTTGGGTCTTCTCATCATTTATTTTGGCACTGATTTATAACATACAACACACATCTAATGAAATTTATGCCATTAATATTTTTCCTGATGGTATACATATTCTTCTTTATGTGACCTACAATGATTCTTATTTTATTATGAACATTGTTTTCAAATTTACAATGACATGAAAAAATTATTCAAAGATCCTTGCTCTTCTTTAGCAGATGTGTTCTTCAAAATTTAAACCTCAGTGAATTACATAATTTGTATAAAAGTCCAAAGGTCACAAAACAACTGATTCTAGCCTAGGAAAGGGTTACTTCCTTTTTTTCTAATTTAATGAGGAAAAAAAGATAAAGTAGCCATAAAACAGTTTCAAAACAGGTTAGAAGGACAGTTACAATAATTAATACATTGCATATTATTGTCTTTGTAATAGTTATTCAGAGGACAAGATACAGACATGATATCTTGTCTAAACAATATTAGTGCAAACCTTTCTTCTCAATGAACTAAGAGAAAATAGTTGTACATCTATCCTTACTATATATATATATATATATATCCTTAATATATATATATATATATATATATATATATATATATATATATATATATATATATATATATATAAACAAAATGGTGCTTTATTTATATCCCCCCTTTTTGTTTTGGTTTGTAAGAGATGGGTGTTCCACTGCAGTTAGAGAAGCTGTATTTAGAGAAGTCTTTAAAGGTTATTAAAGGACCTTTTCATACTTGATGCCAGTCCAAAGATGGTAGATACTTGAGTTCAGCTAAATATCCCAATATAGTCCAATAGATCAAAATAGTAGTGAGTTAGCAGCACAACTGGCAATTGTCAGAAGTTGCTGACTTGAGCCTTTTACAGCTCAGCAATATTAATACAAATTTACTTTTCATACTTCACGGTTATACTTTTCCACTGAATGATTAAGACCAAGTTAAAATAAGACCTATGTAACTAAAAATGTAACTTTTGCCATCAGACAAGGTCAGTCAAATCCCCTCAGGATTTACCCAAGAGGTATACATATTCTTGACCATACCACATTCATTTATCAAAGAGTAAATAATAGACTTTAATATTTCAAATGAGCATTGGGATGAACATACACTTCTCAGATGAAGAAATACAAGTGGCAAATAAACATATGAAAATATGTTCAACATCATTGGTCATTCAAGAAATGCAAATTAAAACAGCAGTGAGATTCCATCTGACCCTAGAAAGAATGGCTAAAATCAAGATGTCAGCCAATTACAAATGTTGAAGGGGATATGTGAAAAAAGAAGCCTTTTCTACTGCTTGTGGGAGTATAGACTTGTACAACCACTGTGAAAATTAGTGTGGAGATTCCTCAAAAATCTAAGATTAAAGGTCCCATTCAACCAAGTTATTCCCATGCTGGGTATTTTTCCAGAAGAACTGAAAATATATCACAGCTATATATGTACACCAATGTTTATAGCAGCACAATTTGTCATAGCTAAATCTTGGAAAGAACACAAATGTCCATTAACTGAGAAACAGGTAAAAAAGATGTGGCATTGTTATGCAATGGAGTGTTCTCAGCTATAAAAAAGATAAATTTGAGGCTTTTATAGGTAAATGGATGCAACTAGAAACCATACTCATAAGTCAAAGAAATCAGACTGGTATGTATGAACATCATATTTTCGCCCTAGTGTAAGAACCTGAAACAATAAATAAAATCTTAAAGGCGTTATAGATACTGTGAAAGAGAAAAAACTGTTCAAAGGAAATGAACAACTGCAATGAGAGAAAGAAGAAAAAAATGAAAGAAGGAATAATTGTACTGCTGATTTCTACTGGTCAATTGAAAATACAGTTAATGCTTACACTTTTTCTTCTCTTTAATTTTTTATTTTATTTTTCAATTTTTTAAAAGTTGTTTATTTTTTAAAGGATATAAATAATAATTTTTTTAAAAAGCATTAGAAATCATATAAAATTTCACTAAACAAAGTAATGGGAATTCAACAATGGTTGCTGTATTGCATGATGTTATCTTCAAATTATTTGTTTAGGTTACCAGATATAAACATGCAAAGTTGTTTTAAAAAAACAACAAAGTTGTAAGAAATAAAAGGGAAAAATAATTAAGCATTAACTACTCCTTTCGAAAGACCAAGAGAAATCAGCGGTACAACTATGCAAATTAACCTGTGTACATACAAAAGTTTACCTTTTTTCCTTCTTTCTTTTATCCTTTTCCTCACCCCAGTTTTTCCTTTCCATTGAATAAATTATTTCCCTTTCACAGTATCTAGTGTGTCTTTCAGCTTTTAGTTATTCTTTCAGGTTCTCATACTTATGAGACTATGTGATGTTTCTTTTTAATTTTTTGACCAATTTTGCATGCTTACTGAACAACTAATTTGAAGACAACATATGCAATATAACAATTATTGTCAAATTCCTACCATTTTTTAGTGAAACTCTGTATCATTTCTAATATTTCTCTTTACTACTTTTTATTCTCTTAAAAATAAAAAAGAAATAATAAAGGAATATATGAGAATCCAGAAAAAGGAAATATACAGCGTAATATATGAAAAGACCCTTTATTACTTTACTATATAACATATTAGCATACATTTTCTCAATTGGCAGGTGTCACAGCATAACATTTCTCTTTTGTTCTCTCAGGAAGCTCTTCTTTTCCAAGATTTATTTTTTTTTGGCAGAACCAGGGATTGAACTCAGGTCCTTGCACTTGCCAGGAAAGGAATTATTCCACTGAGTCTTCTCCCTGGCCCCCAGGATTCAGTTTCATATGACATCTGTGATATTGTCCATGAGGATACCAACGGTGCTTCATAATAAAGAATACTTTCTAAGTTGTTCTATCATGAGTCCTCAACATGCTCACCTTTTTCTTCTAATGTGATTTTTCAGAGCTTGAGCATGTGTTTCTTCATTATTATGCACAGGACCTGGTCAAGGGATAGGTTTCTTGTATCCATATGAAATGTCTACAGAATGTGCTAGCATACTATTGTCCTGCCATCAGATGTCAAAGCTAGGTTTATTTTGCAGTCATAGTCACCAAGAAGAGAAGAATGTGTAGAGTCACAATAAACACAACATGAAGCTCCATTTTGGGTTGGAAAGAAATACATCCAGGTAGTTTTCTTTGACATCACCCATTTTAGTGCAATGCCCACTGCCACAATATAGGAAAAAGTTTATCAGGTGGTAAGAAATATTTTTTTTTCGGAACTGGGGATTGAACTCAAACTGTTGTGCTTGCTAAGCAAGTGCTTATTCTACTGAGCCATCTCCCCAGCCCCAGAAAAAAAATTTTTGAGAAAAACTTGCCTACCTTCAAAAGGTGCTTCTAGGCACAGCAATTTTCATTCCTGTGAGGGTCCTGGGAGCTCCATGGGTCCAGTCAGCTGCAGCTGGACATCCTCCTAGGCAAGAGGGGACACTCCTGGAGTTGTGAAGCCACATGCTGGTCCTTCTATAGGACAGAAGGAACCTGCACCTGTCAGCAACTTTGACCTGCAGGCTATGCCAGACAGAAGACCTCAGCATCTACAGATAAGTTTTCTGGGCATGTCTAGCTTCTGGGGCCTTTTCCCGAGGTAGTGGTTGCCTTGACAGCTACCCCAGGGTGATGAAATTCACTTTGTAAATGTTAAATTTAAGATGCTTCAGGGATATTAAAAAAAATAGATATATAGATTTTAGGGTGGAATGCCAACCTGACCAGGTTTAGGATCTGGCTGACAGATTGTTGGAGCACACAAGAGGTGGTGGCTGGGTAGTCATAGAAACCTGGTTTGGGGTCGAGGTCTGATCCCCTTGCTCCTTCTTTTCTGGCACTGTTTTCTTGTTCTGCTTCCCTGCTACTATGACCTAAACATTCATTAATGATTATTACCTAAAACAATTATTACTGTGATAGTTACACAATAAGGTATTTTTCTTTTCAACATCTGGCCCTTATTTCATGCTAGGATTATGGGTGTTGTGACTAATTTTACCTTCTTGATAGGTGTTTTGTTATACAATGGAGTACTACTCAGTCATAAAGAAGGATAAACTTGAGGTATTTCTAGGTCAGTGGATGCAACTTGAGACCACATTCATAAGAGAAATAAATTAGACTCACATATGTACAAATCACATTGTCATCCTGGTGTGAGAAACTGAAAGAGTAAATAAGGATCAAAATATATAATAGATATTCTGAAATAGGTTACATCATTCTGAGTCCCACCAACTGTGTGTGAGGATTTCAGTCTCTCTACATTTCTTCCAACATCTGTTTGCTGATTTTCACTTAGCAGTAGCCATCATTATGCACATGAGGCTGTGTCTCCCTGGCCCAAAGTTTTTTTGTTTTTTTGGTGGAACAGGGGATTGAACTCAAGCCCTTGCACTTGCCAGGGAAGTGCTTATTTTACTGAGCTATCTCCTTGGCCCCGGGAAGAAATTGTTCAAAGTGAAAAAGAACTAGTGTGGGGTAAGGAGGAAAGGAAGAAAGGGAAAAGAAAAAAAGATATTTAAAAAAGCATAGAATGGAAATAAACCTTGTAAATAGGGAAGAGAAAAAGGGTTGAAGGGTGGAGAAGTGATTGAGAAAAAAGAAGAATCAAAATATATCATATACAGGTACAAATTCTAAGTGATGAATGTGATTATTATATATATGTGCCAATAAACTTAGTTTTAAGGAAAGAAATGCAAAAAGGAAATGAATTTACCTTCTCGATAGCATTCACCTTAAAGTCACTAACTGCATGCTAGTCTTAGGAACACACAGGCACTTCGAGGAAAATGCAAGCAGATACGTAAAAATTAGTGTAGTTGGCACCACATACAAAAAATTTCTCCTAAACTCGTTGAAATTTCTACCACATCATGTTGTGTGTAATTTGTTTGGAAATTACTCATTACTATTTTTTAAAGGGGCTGGGGAATAAGCACTTCCCTGCCAAGCCTAAGGGCCTGAGTTCAAGCCCAGGTTCCGCAAAACAAACAAGCAAACAAAAAAGTGGGAATGCAGTCTCCCTCTACCATAAATGATGTAGTAGAGTTTCCCACATTTGGAGAAATTTCAGGGCTCAGCACATCTGGAGTACAGTACATGAACCTCATTCACCCTGGGCAAACCACCTTCGGATTATACTATTTCCCCTGCTAGGTAAATATTATTATTACTTTTTACACAGTAAGCTTGAAGTGATTTAGCATAGATAGTAGTCATGTAAATGGATATGACAGAATGTGAGTTTTGGGTAATTTTTATGGAAACACTGTATCCAACTGCATACTGCTGTATCCCACTAATAGTGGGGTTGTTTGCACATTATTGGTTGAACAAGAGATTTAGGGAGGTGAAGAGATAGTGATGCCAAAGAAGCTAAGGAAGCACAGAGTTCTAAAGCAGAAAGATGAATGGGATTCAATGTGTTATACTCTCCTCAAAAAACTAGCACTGGAAATCCTGATCAATCCAGCTATCCCCCTACTGGGAATTGTGCCAGAGGAACTGAAAACGTCATATCATAGTGATATATGTGTACCTATGTTTATAGCAGCACAATTTGTGATAGCAAAATCTTGGAAACAACTGAAATACCCGTCACTTGAGGAATGCATGAAAAAGGTGTTGTATTTCTATACAATGGAGTATTGCTCAGCTAGTAAGAAAAAAACTTGAAGCCTTTATATATAAGTGGATGCTATTTGAAGATATACTAAAAAGTGAAATAAACCAGACTCACATGTGTAAATATAGTGTTGTCTCCCTAGTGTAAGAACTCATAAAAAGAAATAAAAATTGAGTGCTTGCTTGGCAAGTGCAAAGGCCTGAGTTCCATCCCTGGTTCCACCAAAAAAAGGAAATAAAATTGAAAGGTGCACCACAGATAAACAGAAAGTGAGAACTTAAGGTTTAAACAATGAAGAGAGAAAAAGGAAAAAAGTTAGGAAATACATTTATATAAACAAGATGGTTAAGGCAATGGTCCTAAGGGTCTCCATCAGGTTTTTGAAAATAGCAGTTAATGGGTAGAATTCTCACCCTGAATAAATCTATAGGCTGATATCTGTGAACTAAGAAACTACAGCTGAGGCTAGCAATGTGTAATACTAAACCCATCCTTGAAAGACCTGTCCTTTTGGTCATCTAAATGGGTACTGCTTCTAATGTCATGCTAATTATTGCTGTATTCTTTCTAAAGTACTTTTTCTTAAAAAATGTAATAAAAGAAAACAAGAGACAAGAAGAAAGGTCATAGGATTTTCTTGCTACAATGTTGTATATGGTTTGATTTCTAAATTTCTTTTTTTTATTGAAGAACAAATAGCAAAGAAACAGTTTCAAACCAAATTAGCAGGACAGATTCAATAATTAATACATTGCATATTATTTTCACAGTGCTTTTTGTCATACAAGGCACATTCTTGATATTCTACTTACAAACACCAATAGAACAGATGTCTCTAATCAATG
>PVKA01022068.1:0-37695 GCA_004027165.1 Ctenomys sociabilis
AGTCACTGGCAGTTATTGGGCATCAGAAATCACTGGAGAGTAACAAAAACAAAGGCAAACTATGTAATATAAGAGAACTTGCACTGAGATTCCATGCTGAAAACCAGTGGGAACTTCACTACTCTCTGACACATCAAAAAACCAAGTCACTCCAGCAAGCAGCTCTGTGCATGTCCCTCTACAGGGCATCCTGGGGCTCTGCCACAAGCATGATGACCACTGGGCCCATCTCAGGCTATAGCAAAAGTCAAAGAAAGTAGTGAGTTGCTGATCTTCAAAAGTCCCATGAGGCTGGTGTTTACAGGAAAAGGACAATGTAAACCTCTTGCATGGACTCTGCCGCACCAGCTGGGTACATGGAATAACAGAAATAACATGAGGAAAGGGAAGGAAATATAACCATGGTGGGCATCTGCTGCCCTGCTGGTTCAGCCTGTGAGAATCACAGCAGTTTTCTAATCATGTAGCAATTTCTCCCTGACTCTTGCATCCCACAGCATATTAGACCAATGAAAGGCAGAGGGGTCCCCATAACCACAGGGATTGAGTCACAGTGGACCAATGAAGCAAGACCTTCGATAGTACCACTGTGAACAAAGCTCTATCCTGAGGGGGGCTGAGCTTGGGTGCATTGGTTCTGGGGCTACAGCTGCCACCTTGCTACCAGGAGGCAGGAGTCTGCCAAAGAATGGACAACATAGGAAGAAGTCAGAATATTCACAACTGACATTTTCTACAAATGTGGATCTAGTGGAAGGTACCCATGAATTTTTCAGGGTTGTGAACAAACAAATCCATGTTTGCTTCGGTCTGTCTGAGTTAGTATCTAACTTCTAACCCAAAGAGTTTAGTGGAATCCTGTAGTTTAACATATTTGCAACAGGGGCAGAATATGTCTCACTGTGTAATGGCTTCAGCAGCTATCAGGCAGTTTTTTATTAATTATATTAGTAAAAAGACCAATAAAAGTGACTAATGTTTGTACCACCAGGCGTATAAGCTGCCCCAAGCGACAGTAACTCACGTACACCTACTGATTCAAGCTAGTGAGAATGTGTTAATCCTAAAGGAGTTGTCTAAAAGGAGGACTCCAGGAAGTACTTTTCTGAATTTTCTGTAAAAATAAAAGTTGGAATATTTGAGACACTGGGGAACCCTTTCTCACATCACCTGACCAGCATTTGGTAATGATAAATGAGACAACTGGTATAGTGAAGTCACTGGGGACATAGTAGACTTTCTATTTATTTGCTGATCCTGTGTCCACCTCCAGGCCCACAAGGAAATGCATAATCACCCATCTATTCATTCAAAGATGTTCTTCTGAAGTGATGAACAGGGGCATGGCTTAGAGAGAGATGGAAAAGGGGGGTGGAATACAGAGATGGCCAGGAGGTCTTCATTTTCAAGGAGCTCACACATAGTGACAATCCTCCATAAATGGGACAGGGACTGGGGAGAATGGAAGGCTGAGTTGGCATTTTTCAGGCAGAGAGACCATGCACAGAGGAATGGTAAGACGGTGACAAGGCTGGTGGCTGGAGCCATGTGAGCTGCCTATCTTACCCCGAAGCAGAAGTTAGCCAGCCTCTGGGGTTCCACAGAGCACACTACAGTGATACACAACATGGACAAGCTGCCCTGCCTTTGCTGAGGTGAACAGAATTCTCATCAGAAGAGACCAAGACACACACAGCAGCAGCAGCTAACCATGCCTCCAAAGAGTTCTGCATCTTACAGTGAATGGATCTTTGGTAAATAACGTGTCCTCTTCTGGCCTTCTGTCTCTGTCTGTGTCTGTGTCTATCTGTCTGTCTATCTCTCTCCATAGGTCCAGAAGGAACCTATCCAGGCATGGGCCTCATAGATGGGGCTGGACAGAGGAGAAATGGACACCTCTCAATGGAGATATACTTGCTTGGGTGGCAGGGTTAGGCACACCACCACTCCCTCTCACAAAGTGCAGAGATGACAGATATGACAGACTGATTGGAAACAGAAAGTCAGGGATTCAAATGTAGACTTGGGATTATTTTCTGTTCTTCTTAAAGCCAGATATTTAGAGGCATTTCGTTTCTCGACTTTCCTTCCACCTTCTTCCACTGAGCCATCTTCTTACAAGTCAGGGCTTGATGACCAATAGGCCTGACTTAATTGTACAAATGAGAAAACTCAGTAAGAGATCAGAGAGAGAGCTATAGTGCACAGCCTCAACAAGACCAGACAACTGTGAGCGGTCTCAGCATGTCTGCCCCAACCCACCTACATGGAGCCTGGGTACTGGGGGCTGATGTGCAGAGTCAGCAGACAGCGTAGGGATCTTTGAGGCCTGTGAAGGACAGGGGTTACAAACTTGTTCTGGACCAAGGGGGGTATCTCCTGAGAGACAGATGAAACCAACCCTTCCAGCTACTTGTGATGCACATGCCACACTGTGCACATAGCCCCTGGGGTTTGCAGGGACCACATAGCTCTTTCCTCCAGCTCTCCTGGGGCTGCACAGGAGCTCAGAGCAACTGGTTCTTGGGCTTAAGATCTACTCTGCCCAGGGCCAGTTTCCTTTATGTGTCAGTTCCCTGCCATGAAGGCCAGTTCTTCCCAAGGAGGATCTAATAGGTGACATGGGACTTGCAGGTCAGGCATTTACCTGTGCACATGTCCTGACTACCTTAGTGCCTGATTCCAAATGTCTAGGTGGAAATGGGGATCCTGTGAACTTCAGTGACCTCTAGGGTACAAAGTAAAGTGACCTCCATCAAAGTGGAGACACTGGGGCACAGGCAAGGGTCAGGAAAGGACCCTGTCCCTCTGGTGCAGCTGCAGGACACCAGTGCCCTCCTGCTGCTCTGCTTCTCCCTCCCACTCTTGTGCTGCACTTGTGCCGAGACTGCAGATTCCTTGGGTGATTGTACCAAACTCAAACAGTTAAAAATAATTTGCTAAATACTTTCCTAGATGAACTGAAACCCAAGAGCTTTTTGAGCCCTGCCCAGTCACACTAAAGGGCAAGCAGGACAGAAAGTCATGCTCTTTCTTGAGCTAAGATCAGCAGTCAGTTTTCTTATGTCACTGGCCTAACTACCATTCAAAGTTGAGTACGCATCTTCAGGAAACAGCATCTGAATATCAAGTTGTTGTGACACAATACATCTCTGCCCAGTCTGTAACTCAGTGAGTGTATACACACTTAGCCAAAGCCCTCAGAGGAGAGGCTTCAAAAAACATTTAAAAAAAATTATTCATTATTTTGGCCTAAAATAAGTGAAAGATGCAAAAAAGAAACAATACACGAGTCAAGAATTAAGGCTAGGCATATACAGTGGTGAACTGGACATGAAGTATTTGCCCTTTTAGGGATTATATCTGAGTGGAGCTGGAGTGGGAGACTGGCCATAAACACAAATAAATGAACAACCTTAGTGATAAGAGTTGTGTAGAGACCAAAACAGGCAGAGTGTGTGAATGCCTCCACTTTGGAGCTTATTTACTTGTACCCTGGAGGTCAATCACTAAGGTTCCCAGGGTCCCCACAGCTATCTGGACACTTGCAACCAGGCACTGGGGTAGTTAGGATGTATGCACAGGTAAATACTTTGGTTTGTATGCATTTGTCACATGAGGAAACAAAGAATAACAGTTTCGTAAGCTGCCTGGGTTTTATGGCTAGTACGAAGTGCTTTAAACTCAGAGCTGCTAGAATGCAAAGTTGTTCCTACCACATACCCCATGTTGTTTCCTCAAGAAACTAAAGAACTTGCAGGTCAGAGAGGCTTCCTTCCTCAAGATATGCACAGAACTCTGGGCTCTAGGAACTGAAGCCACTGTTCTGCACGCTGCAGTTCTAATGTAAGTGCAGCTAACAGGGAGGTCCCTACACGTGCCATTTAACACACTTCAGTCCTCACCCACCCTCTGAGAGGGGGCCACTGTCCCCGCACTTCATAAAACACATGACGCTCAGAGTATAAGGACCTTGTGGAAAGTCCTGGAGCTTACAAGTTGCCAGCCGGCCCCACAGCTTTTTCCATCACACCACACTGCCTCCCAAAGCTCCTGGGAGAGCTCTGACATCTCCCACTGGGAGACAAGACAGGAAGGGACTTGGCAGTGCACACAAGGAGGAGTGACCACTCTGTGTCTCCCTCCACTAAGCAACGATTCTGTGCCCTTTAAAACCCAACTGTTCTTTAGCAGCTAAGCATTCTAGAATTTGCTGAAGAATTTTCTCACCTTCTCCATATGGGATCCAAAATTAAAAAAGGGGAAACATATTTATGTCTCACTTGGAATTCAAAAAGCCATAAATCCTTCATGCCCCTGGCAAGGGCCTCTGAGCCACTGTCACCATGCTGCTTTGTATAACAAGTCCCGTGATGTCTGTGGCCGCTACTCACTATAGTAACAGCAGTCCAAACGCCAGAGACCTTCTTCTCATGCCTGGGGGATTATTCCATTTTCCACATTAGGAATAAGCCACAGACTTTAGGGCTAAACAGAGCCAGAATTGCTGAGTAGAATCCAGATGCTCTAAATATAATTAGAGCTAAACTTTACTGCCCTATGTGACAGACACAAATGAAAAGAATGTACCAACTTCTAGATTATGAGTCCAGAGAGCAAAGCTATGAATAGAGCTAGACGGGGAGGCCTATGAAGCTAGCTAGGGACACTCAATTATCTTCCCTTCTTCATACTCTGGGATATTTATATTTTTACAAGAGTCAAACATGCTCATACTCTGGGATATTTATATTTTTACAAGAGTCAAACATGCCTTGGATGTAGAAGTTTCTACATACAGGTCCCTGTGGCAAAGCAGGGCCTCACTTAGCTCTAGAACTTTCTAGGTCTAGGTGTGCCCTTCACACTCATAAAAGTGACTTACATTTTCAGGAACTAATCTGGTGATTGGTAGCAGATTTTCATTTATGGCCAATCACTTTATTTCTTGCTATTAAAAATAAATTCATCAATTTCGGATGGGAGTAATATCTTTATTTAACATAAGATTAGTGCAAAACCATGTAACATACTATATGTCTCACTTCAATATGTAATTGTTAACTGTGATGACAATGTTAACATAGTGTCTATCTAGGGCTTATTGTGTGCCAGGAGCTGTGTGAGGAACCTCTGGTATGTTCTCTTGTTTAACCCCATGGTTCCCTGCAAGGCTATTGCACTATTTCCATCTTACACAGAAGGGTGACTCTTGGGACCTTCAGCTTACCCTCAGCTGAGTAGCTGGCAGCACAACATCTGGATATGAAGGGGGGGTCCATCCCAGAACCTAGTCTGCATGAGAAACTCAGAGTCTTGTTCCTGCCTTAAGAAGCCACTGCTCCTGCTACTCACTGTTATCTGATCAGAGTGCAGTTGGTTTTCATTTAGGGTTACTGCATGTATTTTTCCTGTATTTTAGGGAAGGGTCTACAGAGTGTTTAGAATCTCATTACAAGATTGTACTCATAGTGATTCTCCTGTTTACAGCCTCCCAAGTGCGGGGATTACAGGCACACACCACCATGTCCAGTCTCAATCACTGTCTCAGTGTGCCCCAGGGTAGGGCCAGCACAGCAGGCCTGGGGATTGAACCCCTGGCCCCTGTGCCTGCTTGCAGGTGTTTTAATTACTGCATGAATTTTGATAAGGCAAAAAGTCCATGTGGGAGTCCCAGTTTGATAGGAAACACCAGTGACTTTTGGAAAATGTATGCCTTGACTCTGGGAATGGAGCAACAAATGTCATAGACACCAGATACCACTGAGCACCCAGCAACCTGGGCTACCAGGTCATGCTCTGCCAAGGGGTTATTAGTGAACTGGGGCAGGTGACAGAGGTACAGACAGTTAGGAAGGGCTTCCTACACATAACAGGAAGTGTGTTTACCACACCTTCAGTTTCCAATTTGTACCTGTCACTTATGTTACTCACTCCCTCCTCCTCTGACACTCTCTGGCTTTTCTCAGACACCTGGGTTTTGTCTGCCCAGCACCTTCCCATTTCCTTTGTAGATTTTGCCTTCTGCCCTGTCCTTTCTGGCCCCCAAATGACAACAGACCTTGCTGGCTCAAGTTTTAAATTCAGGATGGAAAAGGATGTGCATATCTGTGGAAGCTGGAGTAGCCACGTTCCCGACTTCCAGGCCCAGTGCCCAGTGAGTGAGCCTGCTCCTGTCACTGATCTGGGCTCTTCCCCAGTGGACATGAGAAGCACTCCTTTCAGTGCTATGCCAGGCTCTGGGAATCCACTTACCTATGCTAATCCATGGTTCACTTCTTACACTTGAAATTGAGACTTGAATAACTCAGAAATGTCACCAGGAGTGGGGAGCTGAAAGCAACCAAGTCTAAGTGTGGGTCAGGCTGAGATAAGGCACGATGGACAACCACAAGAATAACCCCACTTAGGGTCCAGCAAGGCCCAGAACTGCTATGATGGAGCCAAGGGCAGCTTCCCTTCCCAGTCTGCCTACTCCATGAGGTACCTCACAGTGGCAGAAAACACCAGTACCAGCTGTCTCTGGCCTCTCTGACCTTCCCACTGCCATCCTGGCCCTGGGTACATTGTTTCCACAGCCCCTGGCTCTGGTTCTAAAATATGGATGCATCATGACAAAGCCATTATTTATCTCTCTTTCTGGGTATCTGACTGCATCAAGACTCAAAGGAGACAACTCTAATGGTGACATCACATACATTCTCAGGAAGAGTCACATACAGAGTGATAGGGGTACTGGCCATGTCAGGTGATCTCAAAGCACTTCACAGTCTCCACACACCCTGGACTTAGGATGACCAGTTGACACTTCATCTGTGCTTCCAGAACAGCCAATGACGCTTTCCTTTGTACCAAACAGCATTTTGTGAGACCAATCATCTCTCTGTATAGACATTTTTCTTTTAATTTATGTCTCTGGACAGAATAAAATTTGGTGAAGGGGCAAAAACTTTTACTAATTTGTCTTTTAATTTGTTTGTCTCATAAAAAATGATATTTTATGAACTTTTATTAACTGACAAAATGAATTATGTGAATTGCTCCATTCCATTTTCCTCTTAAATGGAAAGACACCTGCAGGGAAAACCATCTTCAAAGCCACAAAGTTTAGAGAACCCCAGATCTTGAACTAAGCCACAGCCAGCAAAGATGCACCAAGCTCTGCTCTCTCCTTCCCCTGTGACAGGCCTCAGTCCCCAGTGTGACACTGTCTCTCCACAGCTGAACCCACTATCCTTTCATCATAGCTGTCCAGGCAGCTGCCCATTGAAGGAGCTGGCATATGAGAGTGACAGATGTGGCTGGTAGGACATCCCTGAGGTGGACCAAGACCCCTGTGTTGCTACCAAAAGATGCACAAGAAAGCTCAGACAGAGCTTTCACTGCTCCACAATGCTGAGATACCAGTTAACTTAGTGGGCAAACAATTAGTCCATGTACATACACTGCACTGTGGCCACCTGCTTTTCTAACCAGCTATAGCTTTTTAGGTGAGACGTTCTAGTCTGTGATGGCTCTGATAGTGGGAAGTTAAGTCATTCCAGTACCCCAGGCCCATGAGAGGCAGCTGGTGCAGGGAAAATTGGTTACAGACCCAAGATCATTGCTCCTAACCCATGGGTTGCTATAAGGACCAGATATGTTAACATAAGTGAGGCAGTTAGAACAGTGCCTGGCATGTGGCACTAGCTACTACTACAGATCCTGTTATACATGGGGTGTGTTCCAAGGCCTCCAATGGATTTCTGAGACCAAGGAGAGTATCAATCACTAGCTATATTATGCCTCCTCCTATCCGTACCTAGGAGAAAGTGTAATGTGTCAAACAGGCACAGCAAGAGATTGGCATCAATAACTAAGAGTAAGATAGGATAGTTAACAAGAAAAATCTGGAATAAAACCCTCAACATCACTACCTCTGAGTTGCAGGGCTACCCTTGCATAAAGTGAGGGCTGTCTGGCAACAGCTCTGCATCTTGGTGATGGTGGACCAGGTAACTGAGCTAGCTTCCAAGTGTCCACAGCATCACAACACTGGATAGAAGGATGCTTCGGGCCTCTGTTCAGGATGGAGGGCTGAGAGAGATGCCACCATGTCTGTGAGATGCTCCTAGGACAGTGCATAGTTCAAAACTTATCAACTGTTCATTTCTGGAATTTTTCATTGACTATTTCTGGATCTCAGGTAGGCCTGGGAAACTGAAACTGGAAAAAGTAAAACCATGGGTAAGGAAACTGCTTTAGCATTATGGTGGCCAGGCTCCTAGTAAGACAGGACTTATCAGTTAAACAAGGATTGGTCTATGGTGGCACCCTGGCCTATAAGGTAAAGGTTTTGTTACTGACAGCAACAAGCCACTGAACAGGTCCAGCTAGGTGACAATTTACACCTGCACAGCCAATTATCCTGGGCTATTAGCAGATTCAGAGAAGTGGGAAGCCCATTACTTTCTTCTTTGCCCTGGCTGGCTGGAAGTACTGAGTGATATTTCCTTTAAAACCCTTGAAGCTTTCTGTAGTTTCCAAATGTAATCACTTAAAAACAAACAAACAACAACAAAAACATTGGCTCTCAGGCTTTTATGTTTGTATCGTTTTGAATAAAACTAAAATCTTTTTTGTTCTTTGGAATCAGGTGGAATGTAAATAAATATAAAAGCATATATATTTGTCAGATTCTTGGAGTTGTCAGCTAAGATGTGTCTGCAGTGATCCAACATATTTTCATGTATTACTCATACTATAGTCATCTATGAATATAGGGCAAGTCCCATGTCACCTCTGCAGAGATGCCAAGAAAGACATTTGGTATGTTGGCACTTCTCTGTCATAATCCTAAGGTCCTAGATCAGAAGAAAAGGCTAAAGTCACAAAGAAATGGTCAGCCAGGAGGAAGACAGAGATGATCAAGTTGAAACCAGTTCTCTTGTTCATCCTTGATCTGCTTCACAGAACCAAAGAACACATGTATTCACTTCTCTAACTTCATAGCAAGAACTGAGTCCCAACGTGGAGAGTAACTAGCTGAGGGCTACATGTTACCAAAAACCAATCTGACTTTCAGACCTGCGTTCTTTCCAAAATAGAAAAGGAAGACTATTGGCTTTGAGGGGCCAATTTAACTTGGAAATCACTGAAATTTGTTTTTGTAAAATGGAGTGCTATTTGAAAACACCAGGTATTAGTGTTTATTTGGAGTCACTTGTAGAGGCTGGATGCAGAGACAAGCTAGTTTATTAGCAAGGTGCTTGGGGCCTAGCACATAACCGAGCATAGACCCCAAAGGGCAGGAAGAGACAATATTTATACAGTTCTAGTTCTGGGTCTGGGGGGGAGGATGATGGTTAGGTTTTTGCTGATATAAATTTAGTGCAGCTACAGAAATCCTGCTACAAGGCATAGGCTTTACTTGTGATGATGAAGGAACTAATGTTTGACATTTTATTTAAGGAAAAAGCAGTCTTTATGCTCAAAGCATAGGGTGGTATTGGCTTAGCCAACTATGACATCTACAGGACACAAAATTAAGGAAACAGAAACTTAAGCCCTAAGATGGTATGTGAGTACAACATGGTGTCATTTTAGTTCTTTTTCCCACTTGAGACTCATGTGTTTGCTACGTGTTTGTACTCTCTCAGGGAGTGCAAGGTCTAGGGAAGACACTAACAGAAACACTCCACTGGCCCTCACTACCTTAGGTGTTTGTGTGCAAACCACTAATCCACATGATCACCTCTCAGGCTGAGCCTGAAGTAGCCTCATAAATTCTGCCCAGCACAACCCTCCATGCAGCCACAAGCACTTGATAGGAGTAAAGTCTGTTTGTCATTCCAGATCAGCAAGTTCCTGTATGATAAGTGCTATGCAGTTTAAACTTTTTTTGTGTGTATTTGTTTTTGAGACAGGGATTGTACTATGTTGTCCAGGCTGGCCTTGAATTCCTGGGCTGAAGGGGCCTTTCTCTCTCAGCCTTCTGTGTAGCTGTACTGTGGCTGCATGCCATCATGCCACAGTAAAGTTATAAATTCTAGAGCTCTGCTTTCCTCTCCTACTCCATCCACAAGAGAAGGTTAACATAAATTCTCTCATTCACTGAAGTTCACAAAACTCCTGGGTGTGGAACATTCTGGTTCCTAAAGGGACCCTGGAGAATGGGTCATGAAAAAGCAGCAGGGTTAGAAGAGGTCTAGCTCCCTTGCTCTTAAACTCCCACTCCAGCTGGGAACATAGCCTGCTCCCTATCTGGTATCAGTCACCACTTACAGTTGCCATCTGCTACTGGGGGATCAAAAGCCAGAGTCCCCAGCCACACAGTGCACTTCAAAGCAGCTGCTTATCATACCCAGGCCATGCCACTCCCATAGTCCTTCCTGGCGCAAGGGTGAAGAGAACACAGCTTGCATGGAAGGCAGCTGTGGACTCTGCACTGTGCTGCTGAAGCAACCTTCTAGGGTCTGGTTGAGGGCGACAGAAGGGAGACTTTGCTGCTCTTGAGTGATCGTATCCAAATGGCAACTGTTTTCTGCTAGGCAGACATGGTGATAGGTGAGCACCATGGAGCATGGAGAAGAGGCCTGGCTTACCTCTGCCCTGCTGGGTTTGGATTTCCCAGAGAAGACATGCTGGAGTAGTGCTAAGCTCACGACCACCTGGTTAAGTACAGGAAGGTGTGAAGCTCTCCAAAGAAGAGCATAAGACTGAATGACCTTGGGCCTGGCAACCCCACTGCCAGATGAAATCCCAAAACTGAAACCTAGGTTCACATGGCAAGTTGCACCAGGGTGTGGAAGGTCACAGCATTCTGACTCACAATACCCCACAGAGGGGAAGGACCCCATTAGCCATCAATGGATTGGACAGGTGAACAGATTGTGCTGTGTCTACATAATGGAGATTTGCTCAAACTTGAAAGAGAACGGCACCCGAATATGTGCTATGACACTGCTGCAGTATGGAAACCTCATATTAAGTAGAAGCAGCTAGTTACCGTTCATGTGAAGTGTGCACGAGAGGCAAATCCAGACAGAAACAGAAAGACTATGCTTAGAGCAAGTGGGGGCAGGAGGTATGGTGCTGGGGACAGTTAGGGCTGCCCATGTGGAGTATAGCGCTTCTGTTTAGAGTGATAAAAATGTGAACAGACCATGGTGATAAGCACACAATGCATTTTTTTGAAGCATGGTCTTACTACGTAGTCCTGGCTGGCCTTGAACTCACTATGTAGCCCAGACTAGCCTTTCTCAGTAATCCTCCTCCCTCAGCCTCACAAGTGGTGGGATTACAAGTGTGTGCTACTATGCTGGGCACAATTCAACATTTTAAAAATGATCAAACTGTTCTTTGAAAGGGTAAGTTGTATGGTATATGTGTTATACGTGAATAAAGTTGCTACTAAGAAAAGGGGGGGAATAGTATAAACAATGGTATAAAAGCTCAAAGGAAGGATAAAACACTTTTAAAGACCATAATAAGGTAGTTTCAGTACTAAGTTCTGAGAAAAAAAAATACTTAACTGTAGATGGAATTGACAGTAGGAACAGGGAATGGCTAACAGAGACGCTCTAGGACAGCGAGTAAAGTGGTTTGTGTAAGTGCATGGCTTTACTGTGGTGGCACACAGCTGTAGGCCCAGCTGCTCAGGAGGATGAGGCAGGACTGTGAGCTTGAGGCCAGTCTGGGTAAAATAAACCCGACCTTAAAATCAAAATAAAAGTGCAGAGAGCACATGGGAACTTTATATGGGGAATCACAAGTAAGATGTGGAATAGCTGTGGCAGGACTGGGCTGAATCTGAAGCACTGAAGATGGCGCTGGGTAAGGGTAGAAACCATCAGCTTTCTCAGTGCTCCTGGTCAACAGGGAACAATGGATTAACAGTATGTGGTTACTTTTTAGAGAAGTAGAGATCCTAGAGTACATTCAACATGCCCAGCATTGGGAAGAGCTAGATGGGGAACAGGTAAAAGTAGAGGGGGAGGTCTCAGGTACCTGAGGAATCACATGTCCCAGAATTGCCAGGGCTGGCTACCCCATTTCAGAATGGACACTGTGAAGGGCAATATATGTGAGTCCCGCTGGGCAGAGATGAAACAGGCCCTATGAGAAACTATAGGACTTTACCATGCAAGTGAAGTTTCACAAATCAGTAGCTTTTTTTCCCAAAAAGGCTGCAAACATTCAACACGGTATTCTGAAAATCTGCAGGATTGGGACCCCTGGGGCGCATGTAGGTATACCTCATTTGACACGACATGGCTCTATCTGGATGGTACATATTTTTTAAATGATTTATTAAGAATATATATATATATATATATATATATATATATATATATATATATATATATAGTAACTGTACTTGAAAGAAATAAAACTGACCTTGTAATAGTGTTTTCAGTAAGTCTGGTGTCTTTTCAAACATGTTCTCTTACTGTGATAATTTTTAAGCAAATACATGGCACCTTGACGGCACATCCCAAGTCCGTACTCCCTGCAGAAGCACTTTTCTATGGAGCTCTCTTCACCAGGACAGAGCTGCACCTCCCTGCCACCATGGAATCTCTAGCCATGGGCTGCTGAGTACTGCAAAGCGGGCAGTGAGACTTAGGAACTGAAGCTGGCATTCTGTCTCGTGATCACTGAATTTAGCCTGAACTGCCACATGTGGCTGTAGGGAGTGTCGCCCCATGGGGTCCAGAGTGCCACCTTGTTCTTCATATCTGTGTTTGATCACACCTGCAAGAACTTACTCAGAAATTGTATTCTGATTTGTCTTGCTCACCAGGCAGACTACAGAGAGTGAGTATGAGGGCAACATGGCCCTGAAGGGGTCAGAACTCAGATCTGCCAGGGATGGGAAAATATGGCATTCTAGGTCAGAGGGAAAGAACTGCTGGCCCATTTGCCCGGCAAGATCAGGGTATCAGTGGCTCCAGAGTGGCCTGGTCTTGGCATGAAGGAAAGCCTATAGCACCTTCTGATCTCAGGCCAGCAGGCTGGGCTCTCATGTCTGATGGGCCCCACTTCATGCCCAGAGGCTACCCTCCCAAGACCTCCCAGCAGCAGGCTCCGTGTCTCAGCCAAGATGTTCTTGCCAGAGTCCCTGGCTCTTTTGAACTATGAAGCCTCCTAGCCCTACTGCTCTGTCCAGGAAACAGGCCTCAACTACTGGGCTCCAACCCTGAGGCTTGGGAAGAGCGAACCTCACTAGAAAAGTACTTGGGGTGAGGGTGAAACTGTCCCCAGCTAGGGGTAAAATCAAGATGATCTTTAGGGTCAGGTGTGGTGGAGGATCACTGTAAGTTCAAGGCTCCCCTGGGTTGCATAGTGAGTTCAAGACCAGCCTGAATTATAAGTGAGATGCTGTCTCAAAAATCAAAGCAACAAACAAAGATAGGGCTGGCAAGATAGTTCAGGGGACTCAGCTTCTGCTTAGGCAAGCATAGGGACCAGGGTTGGATCCCCGGGACTGCATGACAAACCGGCCTGATCTCTGGGCATGCTAAGCCAGTGGCTGAGTCCAGGTAGGCATGGTGGCACATGCCTGTACCCCCACTCTGGGGAGGCTGTAAATAGGAGGATCACTACAAGTCTGAGCTGTGCAGTGAGACCCTGTACCAAATACATAAAAAAAAAAGTCCTCAAACAAAGATAATCACTAGGAAAAGAACAAATGCTCTGAGGCAGGAAGAATACTGGCTGAGCACGGTTTCTTCACACAGGTTTTTTTGTTTCATTCCTCTCTCTGAGTTCTGGGGTTGAACATAGACCTTCACACATGCTGCGTGTGCACTCCACCACTGAGCAATGCCAAGGCCCAGGATAGGTCTGGTCTGGTCTCTACCTTCTAGAGCTTCCTGTCTTCAGAGGGAAACCTGCCTAAAACTGGTGGGCAGATCCTGGGGCTACACAGTACAGGCAATGCCATCCCATGGGAAGAGCTCACTGAGCAAGGTTCAAATGGCAATGACTGTTTATGCACAAAGACTTTTCTCTGCTACCATCTACTTTTTCTTAATCCTAACAAAACCCATGTGATGAAAGATTACATCTGTGAAATCCAGACAGCTTTGAGATGGGGCAGGGTGTAGTTCAGTGGTGAGTACTCGCCTGGCATGTGTGAAGCCCTGAGTTCTACCATACATACACACACACATTCTCTCTCTCTCTCTCTCTCTCTCTCTCTCTCTCTCTCTCTCTCTCTCTCTCTCTCTCTCTCTCTCTCTACCAGTCAGCTGATCAAGGTCAATGGACAGTCAATGTAACAGTCAAAATGTCACAGCAAAGATGGTATATTGATTGGTTTTATGAGACAGGGTACAACAGTGTAGTGCAAGTTGGCTTTGAACTCAAGGTAATCCTTCTGCTTCAGCTTCCTAAGTGCTGGATTACAGATGTGTGCTACCATGTCCTACTAAATGACAACTGTTTTGAGAGAAGGTGACAGGGAAGTAGTAGTGACAGAAAGGACCTCTGGCCTGGCCTTCTTTTGCTTGTAGTAAGCCATGCCATTTTTTGTGAGAAAGACATTTTCGCATTTTCTCTGCACCAGGAAAGGAAGTAACACCACCAATGATCAGACTGAGTCTGCAAAGAATATGTACAAATAAGCAAAGTAAAATAGAACTTAGCAGCCGGATACTGGTTTCTTTAGGGCTTATCTCCTGCCCCCAGCCCGGAGGTGGATGTCTTATTTCTCAACAGACATAGCACCTTTGGTCTAAAAGGTTTACGAGCTGTCTGCACTGGCTGTGCCTGTGGTCTTTGCTTTCCCATTAGAGCCTGTTTCCATGTGAGAATTAATAAAACTTGTGTGCTTTTCGCCTGCTCATCTACCTTTTATCAGTGCAGCTTCTAGCCTCAGCTGAATATCCCAGCTAGGAGCTAAGCTGGGTGGGGGTGGTCACCAGCCCCTGACACACGCAGAACTCAACCTCACACTGCAGATGCACTCAGCATCCACTTGTCACTGGGGTGCACGGGCCTTAGAGTCCCAATGCATGTGATGCAGGTGGAGGTAGCACAGCTCACCCAGGGGAGGGGATGGTGTGAGCACCTTGTCCTGCTCTGTAGGCTGCTCTGAGAGAGGACTTGTGGGCAGTGTGACTCATGAGAGCCAAATGAACTTGCTCCAAGAAGACAAAGGGATGATCAGTGCTGAAATGAGAAAAATCAGTCAGAATAGGAGTAGCATCTTGAAGCTTTTAAGCAGACACCACCACCCTCTCCTCAAGTTTGTTTAGTCCCTATGGTGGTGCATGCAGCCATCTGGGATGTTCCCTTTCACAAGCCCACCTCTTCTCTAGCTTTCTGCTATTCACTTTTGTGAAGATGGCCTCAGACATCTCAGAACTACCCTGAGGCACACTGGTCTGTTTCTCAGTGAAGCTTGTGGGCAGGCCTTTCCATTCTGTGAGGTTTCTCAAGGCCCTGCAGGCCCTTCCTGTCCTCTTCCTGGGACAGCAAGCCAATCCTTTATCAGGGAATAATCTCATGTTTGTTTTTGGTTTTGCTTTTTTGAGACAGAGTCTTACAATGTAGTATCACACTGCTTGCTCATGCGCCTTGTGAGCCTTATCGTGGGTTTCACCTTTTCATTCACATTTTTTTGTTGTATTTTGTTGCTTGGCTCTCACATTTACTAGAGTATCACTACAGATTCCTGGCTGGCCTTGAATTCACTATGTAGCCCATCCTGGCCTCAAACTCACAGAACTTTTCCTGCCTCAGCCTCCCGAGTGCTAGGATTATAGACACATGCCACCATGCCTCCATTTTTAAATACATACCATTATTCCCCATTTCATGGGTATAATTTGGTGGCTTTTGGCACATTCACAGGGTTGTGCAACTGTTGCCATCAATTCTAGAACATGTTTATCACCCCAGAGAAAGTCAGGGCAATGATTATTTCTCTGGCCCTGGGGACTACAGAACTGCTCTGTGGGCTGGGGAGATAGCTTAGTAGAATATGTGCTTGCCTGGAAAGACAAGGGCCTGAGTTCAATCCTTAGTTCTGAAAAACAAAACAAAATTGCTCTATGTCCCCCACAGGCCTAAAGGAATTGTGCTCCACTTCTCATGTAAGGTGCTAGAACCACAGATGGGGTCACTTGTAGTGCCTGTATCACAGGCCAACAAGGAACAGTCACTGAGCCCAGAATTCCTGGGGTTTTCTCTCAGACACAATAGCCACCCTCACAGTAGTGGTAGCAGCCTTTGTCCCTACATCGCAGTGGACCAGGAGGTCCATAGATGCCTCTGGTTGTATCTTCAGTCCCATTGGGATCAAGGGAGTAGTTTTGTTGGTCTCTGTGGAGTCTTGCAGGCCTTCCGCACCACAGGGACTGCACTTGACACACATGTGGAGGAACAAGTAGGGCTCTGTGCATCAAGGGCAGCCTGGCAGGATGGACCTCATGAGAGCCAAAACCCTATAGGGTTACCGACCACACACAGGGTCATGCCTAAAGACACCACAGAAAAACAGTCATGGCAATCCGGACTTTGAGCTGAGTGACAGAGACATCAACCTGGGAAAGGTGAGGTGAGTCAATGAAGAAAGCTCAAATCTGTCCAGCTCCAGAAGAGGGAGCTCAGTGTACAAATATCTTATATATCTTTGCTGCTGTGAGAATGAATGAAATAGACTCTCCAAAGGAAGGCCTTGGTGGCAAATGCATCCTCACAGCTCTGTTAGCCGGCTGTGAAGCTTTTGTGTTACCAGCTGTCTTCTTGTGAATGTGTGAGGCTTGAAAAGCAGGATACAGTCCACTGTGGGCTATTTACATCAAGCATTTAGGTGTTTTGTTTGTGGGAGTTAGTTCCCAAGAGTCTTTGCATGGGTCAAACTGAATCTGGGAACCACGGACATGGTGATCTGCTGAAGAATAAATCTGGGAGCAGACGTTGAGGGACCTGCACATCATGGCTACTGACAAAGACCTCTCATTTAGAAAAGGAATTCAGCCAGCGGTGGGCAGGACTGGTTAGTGGGCAGGAAAGGCTCCATACAACAGGAAGGACACAGTCTGGGAGCCAGACTGCTTGGCTTTAACATTTACTAGTGACCATGTGTGGCTTCCTCATGCCTCGATTTCCTTATCTGTGAAACAAAACAGCCACAAAGATTATGTGAGAGAACCCAAGTAAAGGCTGGAATACAGTGAACCTGAGGACCCCAGGAACTTTGGGCAAGGTCCAGGTCTGCCTGAAGGCCCACAAAGAGTGGGCCCTGTTGGCTTCCACTCCAGGGCTTCCAGTCAGTCACTTGGCCCCCAGCTCATCTGTAAAACTCACAAAGAAAATGTGGTCTCAGTGGCTAAGATACTGTCTTGGGAAGCACCTGCATTTTTGCTGCTGTTAAACCATTGTGCATGTTTCCTAAGGACCTACAGGCATTGTAATTATTGGTTTCCAAGGGTGGAAGGGTCAGGGGAATACAGTCCTTACTCTCTAGAGGCCAAACTCTGTCTGGAAAAAGGAAAACTACATGCTGTCAATCTAAAGACATCTCAGGACTTTGACCAAATGCCTCTTTGGTGTTTGAGTTTTTTAAAGGTAGGAAGTCATAACCATAAGGAAGGGACAGGACAACACTTTGAATCTAATCTGCAGGTGTCTTACATTCTTGCTCGCCCTCCTTTCCCCTCCCCTTTGGAGGTGCAGCATAGTAGTGGAGGCTCTGGACTCCAGCCTATGTCTGGGAAGCAGACACAGTGGTCTCCAACCCCCACTATGACAGCAGCTCAAGCCCTGATGCTAGCTGGGTGCAGTCACTGTTGCAAAGCTCATCTCTTCCTGTTCTCAGTCTAGGGGAGGGAAGGGTGTTTCATTCATCATAGGACACATGGAAGGCTCCCCAACTTCCTGATGCCATACCCTGTCTCATCCCACAGCACCTTCTGTTTGAACCCCTATTTCAAGCTTCTGTTAGGTTCCCTGGGGTCTGCTGGCAGGGTGGGAGTGGAGCCCCAAGGTCTGTCTTGGCTTTGTGGACAAACACCAAGCTCCACTCATTCTTGAGGGCACCAGCTAACTGATCCTGTTGCCTTGAGAAATTCCCAGCACTTTGGGGTAGAAGCAGCAGCATGGTGTTTATTGAAATCTACATCTGGCAGCAATTTGTTCAACAGCCACCAGCAACTCCCCCCTCCTGCTCTTCAGTGGAATAACCCACAGGGGCCTGTAATACCCCACAAGGGCTCATTTGTGTGAGGCCTGTATTGTGTCGTTTATGTTCCTAATTACAGACCTGGGTTATCAACAAGTTCCAGCATGCTAAGTAATTTCTTAGACTGCAGGAAGACTATAAGCACATGCCTGGGTCCGAGATGTAACTGGCTGTGGTCACCTGGGCTGAGAGAAGCAGATCAGCCTGAGCTCAGGATTCCTGTTTCTGAGTCCACTGGGTCCTTGAGGTAGTCAGAGCTCTGCCCTGAGGGGTATGCCCCCCACCCCCAGGCTGTGGCCTCCCCAAGGTGGGAAACCTCTGTGCCTCATGGAGAAAGGAAGCAGCACTGTGTTCCTGCCATTGAGAACTCCCTTCTCTCTTTGAAGGGTGGTAGGAGGGCTGCTGTCTAGCTAGTTACCTAAAAGACTTGATAAATAAGGGGTTCCTTTCTGGTATCTGGAGTTAGCTGAAGAGCTGGGAGCAAATACAAAGGCAAAGTAACTCAAACTTCGAAGCCAATCTGGGAACCAGAAAGTCATGATCCTTACTCTGAATTGCACACAGCAAAGCAGAATTGTTCAAGAAGGACAGGAATACACACAGGGGTAGCATTGAGAACTGAATGGACTCACAAATGACTTTCTTCAATTGGTCCCCTGTGCTTAGCACCCACTCACCATCCCTTTTGGTCTCTCCCTCCTGCTCCAACCAGGGAGTTCTTAGGCAACTTGCCAATCACTGTACCCCACCCCAGCCCACACTGGCCAATCAGGGCTGCCTATCATCGGATTACTGCAGTGTTCCAGAGAGGCCATGTGACCCAGGCCTAGCCAATCACAATCTGTATCTGGGACACTCCCTTTTGAAGCTACTGGAAAAGATTTTTATAGGAAGAATGAGAATTTGCAACTGTCTCAGTCCATGTTTCTTGCTATACAAAAAACAAGCAAGCAAGTAAGCAAGTACCTACTGGCAGTAAGAGAACTGAATCAGCAGAAAGAGAGATGCATGATAAATACAACGATGGTTCTGACATGAAATCCCCTCTTTAGAATTCTGGGGGCCATAAATTTATGGCTTGGTTCCATGAAGCAATAAATTACTGTTTTATGTTGAAACCAAAGTAAGCTTTTGGTTTCTGTCATTCATAACCAGGTTAGGATGGCTATTAAAAGTTTGTCATTGAATAGGATTGCTGTGATGTCCTCTGAGCAAACACAGGTAAATACTCTAAAAATTACAAAGTATCTCCATGTGCAGGACAGTGAGTATGTGTGACATGGCCCTGGGAGGCAGATGGAAGCTAATAGCATCACTGACCCAATGTCAGGAGTGATGGGAGAAAACTTTCCATCACAGAGATCTCTGGAGACCCACAGACAGACAGAAGGGCATGATGCCTCTCCCACATTTCTCCTCCAGATATCAGCCCCAGCTCTGCCAGCAGGGAAAAGTGGGCCCAGTGCCTGGAAAGCACAGGAGTTCTCCAAGACTGTGTGCACTCCCAGGATGGAGCAGCATCTGGACTGACAGGGCCCTGGCAAGGGGACAGAAACTCACAGGAGAAAGTCAAGTCAGATTTAGGAACTCAGCCCTGTTAGGCTTGTGCTTTGCCTATGACTTACCACATTCTTTTTAAAGCTCATTTATGACTTTTTTGTTCATACTGTTGTTTGTTTTCTGAGACAGGGTCTCATTGTGTAGTTCAGGCTGGTCTTAAACTCATTATGTAGCCCAGGCTGACCTCAAACTCATGGCAACTTTCCTGCCTCAACCTCCCAAGTGCTGGGATTACAGGTGTGTACTACCACACCAAGCTCATTTATGAGTTTTTAACATGGTCTTTGCATGTGTATTTTGTCATGAGTAGGAACTGGTATAAGAAAATCCTATTAGCATTGAAAGTAAAGCAGTTGGCAAAAAGTATTTTGAAGCTGGGTGTGGTGGCTCACTTCTGTAATCCTAGAAATCTAGGAAGCTGAGGCGAGAAGATCCCAAGTTTAAGTTTAGCCTGGAAAATTTAATGACATAGGCCCTGTTGCAAAAAAAAAAAAAAAAAAAAAAAAGGACTTGAATGAAGTTTAGCATGAAGGTCCCAAGTTCAAACTCCATCACTGAGGGAGTAAAAAACCCCAACCTTGTCTCAAGACAAATAAGAGCTGAGGTGAACTTAGAGGTGCAATACTTGCCTGGTATGTGTGAGACCCTGGATTTGGCACTCAGTATTGCAAACAAAAATTTTTTTTTGAATGTTAATACTGAATTTCCTTTATGGACTCAATTAAGGACTTTCTCCCTTGCTTATATCTCATTGCAAAATCAGATAATAATCTTACAGAGAAATAATCCCCTGGCACACAATTCAGGGGATGGGCCAGCAAGAGATTAGTTTTCTTGAAAACTATGACATCCGTACATTAAAGATTCATTCTCACTCTGGCAGAATACGAGGCTGGACAGATTCCATGCCCTAATCTCTTATCTGACTGAATCAGGGTTTCTGGGACAGGTGTGGCCTAAGTGTAAGTAGTTTCAAAAAGCATCCCAGGCCATTCTGATGGGCAGCCAGGGTTGTTAAGCACTGCCCCAACGGAACCAGTTCTTTCACTTAGTAAATAAGGATGCAGGGGCCAGCAGTGTGGGACTAGGACCATGTCAAATGGCTGCTCTGGGATCAGGGCTCCAATCTACTTGCCCCATCAGATTTTTTTAATTGAGTCCTTGGTCACATTGTTGTACTTTCACCTAACAAGAACTTACAGCCTCCAGAGGATTTACGGGAGCTTTCAGAGAGCAGCACAGAAGTAAATCAGCAGAGAAGAAGGAAGCAGATGAGTGATAAATGGAGGACTTTAACTGTAGTGGTAATTGGGAAAATACAAATCCAAAGCCTAATGACTTCTGAAGACTGGCAAAAATTCAAAACTGTGATGTACCCGAAATCTGGTCAGGGTGCATATCCCATTGGCAAGACTTCATATATGACTGGCAATCATTTCAGTTGATACAAATGCTCTAGAAAACATCTGTAACAATCAAATAGGGCTGGAGATGTGCTTTGTTTTTGACTCTACAGTTCCAATTCCACGCGAAAACCCTGGAGTATATAATTCTCATTAGAGTGAACGAATCCTCCACAGAGAAACAAAAAATTGGGTTTTAGGGGTGAAAAAACTCTTAGATGTTATAATGACTGTTGGCTTTCCAAACTTCAACCTGACTCAACAACATCCTATAATTAACATTAATTAATATAAATTCTAGAAACTTTGTATTCCATTTTCTTCCAGAGGAAGGGGCAATGAAATAAAGCCTTGAGAAACACAGACCTAGAGAAGTGTTGCACAAGCGCCCCAGGAAATGCACCAGCTGGGAGTGCAGATGCAACTGAAAGTACTGGAACAACAACCACAAGGGCAGACTAGATCACACGTGCTGGCAGCACTGTGTGTCAGTGACCAGAGTGAGTTCCAGAGGCAAAGCACAGCATGGGTAGCCTGCACAATGCTGGGCAGAGGGGACACAGGGCTGGGTGCAGCATTAAAGCTCAGAGCCCAGCAAATGGAATTATATGTTTCAGGATCCTTGCAGGCAAGAAAAAATATAAAGAAAAGGAGGGAAAAGATCATCACAGGAGTCTCCTGGGCTGTTATTCACCAGGGCTATGCTCAGGGAGCAAAACCTAAGATGAGGGAAAGGTAATATCATACCTTTGGATATAGGTAGTATACGTTCCACAGGAGACATTTTACACTGTGTGCATGTGTTATGGATCATTTGAAAAATATTAAAAGAAAAAAGCAAGGGGGAAGTTGATCATCATCATTAAATTTTCTTTGGATCATGCTATTCCTCTGCTCCACACTTAAACTGCCATCAATATGCATGGTGTTTTTGACTGGAATGTTCACATCCCATCTGTTCCTTAGTGCAAGAATATAGGCAGTGGCTTAAGTCAAGACTAAGAGGACACTGAGCAGATCCTGGACTCTGAGCAGAAATAGGCTTCAACAAGAAGAGAGATGGAGTTGAAGGAAGACAGAGGTGGGGAGGGTACTGGCCCAGAGCAAAGTAAATGTGTGGACCTCCATGTTCCTGACTTCTTAAAAATTATGTCTGTACCTAGATATGGTGTGCATGCCTGTAATCCCATGGGAGTCAGAGGAAGGAGGATCTCCATGAGTTTGAGGCCAGCCTGGCTTAGATAGCAAGACTCTGTCTCAACAAAACAAAAATGAAAAGAAAAACCAAAACTTATGCCTGCATTGACCATGGGCAGATCTTTTTCCTCTTACACTAGTTTTTCAACAGCACAGTGTAACAACTGTCTCTCCAATGTGTTTACATGTTAAACCAGTACAGGCGATATGCAAACTTCATGCCATATTATCAAAGGGACCTGAGAACCCGCTGATTTCTGGTCAGCCTTCTTTGGGAACACACGAAGATGTGAGAGACAGGACACGAACCACTGATCTCTTGGAGAGCTAATTTCAAGACAACACAAAGGTCCTCTTAAAAAAGTCCAGCCCCTTGCTAACACCCAGGGGCCACATCTCAGATGCTGAGTTGGACACTGCATTATGTACTATGCACATCATGATAACAGGTTCATCTGGTTGATTTCTGATGTAAGTCATGCTGTAAATACAGATGTTAGGGGCTGAGGAGATGGCTCAGTGGAATAAGCGCTTCCCTGGCAAGTGCAAGAGCCTGAGTTCAATCCCGGGGTCCACCAAAATAAATAAATAAATAAATACAGTTGTGACCTTTCAGATTACATAACTCAAAAGTAACATTGCTTAATGTTGTATATATATTATTATGTGTGTTTTTATTTGTAAAAAAAATGATAGACTACATTTAAAAAATATATATATATATAACATGTCTAATCTTTGTGTATGCTTCCTCATCTCTACTTAATAGATGTTAAAATATCATGGTTTTAGTCAGTATTTGCCAGTGTTCTCAAATTAAAAGAAACAAACATTTCCGTATTGTCTTACTACAAATAATTTGTGAAATTCTAAATCTTAAGTTTAAAAACAAGAGCAGTAGGTTTTGACTTCAAAAACATGCATTGAAAAAATAAAATATTTGCCATTGTTTTCTCAAAAGGTGTAACCAGGAAAATCTGTCAAACTACTTGCATTACTTAAAAATCACCAAGAGTTAAAAAAAAATATTAATTTGGTTTTCATAATTCCTTAAAAATTTAGATATAGCTAAAGGGATTTATGACAAAATGTCAGACTCTATCAATAAAGGGGCCTAAGAGCTAGTGGTTATAACTGCAAACCCTTAAAAAGTTTCTAAACCTGTAAGCTCTTAGTGCTCATGCTTTGATTGTACATGCTCTAATTTCTCAGAAAATTTGTTCTTGCCTAGAGGATGCCAGGTCTCAGGTAATCTGACAGGTAAAACCTATAACCAATATACTAGATTCCTTTTACTGGGTTCTACCAGATCTTGTCTAGAGAAAAGGTTAAAGGTCTTAACTAACTACACTCAGCAGGCCTTAAATGATACCACAAGTGGTCTCTCTCTCCTAAATAAAAAGTAAAATTACTGACACAGGCCATCTTCCAAAATCGGATGACCTTAGACATTCTAACAGCAGCACAGGGTGATACAAAAGCTGCGTTTTGGAAATGCAGCTACATACCTCCTTAGGGATAAACATCAGGGATTGATATTCTAAATAGGTATCAATCACTTTGAAAAGGCCAAGAAGAGTTATAGGAAAAACCTTGTTCTGCATTCATGCCCATTTGCTATGTGACTCGCTTCCTCATTTGGTCCAGATTTAATCAATTTTACCTAAGCAATTATGCTTGTTATCTACTGGTTGACCATAGTTTTATTCCACTTTTTGCCCACATAACAAGTTCCCACATTTTCCACCTTGGACCTGCCTTACCTTTTGGTTTTGCCATATTAAAAATCCCTGGAAAAGACAAGTTCTTTGGCAACCCACTCTAGTCCCCTCTGTCCCTCACTCAGACAGAAGCTTTCTTTCCCTCAATAAATATATTTTGCTCTTTTAAAAAAAGAGTCAAATTGATACAGGGAAGTAAAACTCCCAACCTGACCTGCATGAGTTCATGTTTTCTAAAACTGTGAATGAATTTTAGGAACAAACGGGGATCGAGGATAAAACTTTATTGGAAAGAAAGGCTTCTGTCGGAGAGGGACAGAAGGGGGACCCAAGCAGGTTGCCCTGGGGAAGCTGTCTCTTTTAGGAACTTTTATAAGGCAAAACCATGCAGGACTAAGGTAGAGAGGGGGTCTCGCTTAGGTGGATGGGACAAAACTATGGTCAACCAATGGGATTACAAGCACCATTGTTCAGGTAAAATTGATTAGGCCCAGGACCAAATGGGGAAGCTAGTCATGCAGTAAGCTGGCATGAATACGGGACAAGGTCTCTCCCCGTTGGGGGTTGGGCTAGTGACTCACCTGGGTCTTTTCAGGTGACCGATACCTATTAGGATATCAATCCTAGGTGCTACTTTTTCAACATTTGTTTGGCCTTTAGGTCTGGTTCACAGCTGGAGTCTCCATCCCTCTCAGAGTTGCAGACATCTTCCTTCCTGTATTATTTCTTTCAAAGGCCTGGCCCTGCCTGATTGCCTAAAAATATTTCTATCTAACTCCGCTGCCTATAACAAAATCATTTAATCAAGCAGAGGCTACTGTTTTGTGTTACAAAGTTCATCAATTTTTTAAAGATAATTTATATTCATGTATCCAAAATCAAACATATTTTAAAATAATTATTCCGCAATGAAACTACCTATTGATAATTCCTGACACTTGTAGTCACTTAATATGAGCTATCATTTTGATGGCTAGGGCTTACTTAAAGTTCAAAACATACTAACATTTTCATTTAAAATTGACAAGAAGTCAATTTGATTTATGGGTTTCTTATAAGAACTAGGGTTTGGAAAAAAAAAAAAAAGAACTAAGGTCTGTGCTACACTTCTGAGGACTGCAGAGCACATCCTGCCATCACCTGTGTAGGGTAGGTGATACCTAGCTTCCAGGTGGACCCTGGAGACAGAAAGTGGTATCCTGCCTCCACGGCAGGACGGAAAGGCATTCTCTAGACCAAAAACCTCTACTTCCCCAGAGGTCCACACTGCTAGGGGAAGACAGGGGGCATGGTGGTATGCACCTATAATCCCAGTACTCAGGAGGCTGAGGAAGGAGGACTGCCATGAGTTAAAAGCCAGCCTGAACTATGTAGAAAGACCCTGTTTGGCTCAGAGGCAGAGGGCCTGCCTCAGCAAAAACACAAGATCCTGAGTTTGAGTACCAGTGGGGGTGGGGGGAGAGAGGGAGAGAAGGGAAGAGAGAGAGAGGGAGAGAGAGACAGCTTAGCTTATTACCTTGGTTTAGTCTACTATTTTATGTCCACAGGTCATTATTCAAAGGAAAGGTGCAGCTGGGCATGGTGGCACATACCTGTAATCTTAGCACTCAGAAGGCTGAGGCAGGAACTAGGAACTCACTACACAAGTGATTTTTAAGGCCAGCCCACGCTACATACTGAGAAGTATGGGAAGGGGGAGGAACATAATATAAATAAACTAATAAATATTTGGATACAATCTCTAAAATGTGGTTCTGGTTCTGAACTGGAGCTCTAGGATGTCAGACACAGTTGAAGTTAAGCTGAAACAATACAAGGGTTTTGTATATTTTATGAAAGTGAAGGGCTCTCTGGTCACCCTGCCCACAGAACCCCTTCTGCCCCCAACCTTATGGAGTATGCAGTAAACCTCACAGCGAACACTGAGCACTAAGTTGAGCAAAATGTAACCTATACATCACTTCCTTTCTGACCTCCAAAAACCTCATCCATAAAGTGAGCCATATCTATTTCTTGTCGGTGTCACAAGGCTAGATGCTGAGGAGCTCTGGAGCTTATAGCTGCTGCCAGCATCTGTTGCTGTGCCACTCCTGGTACTCTGCATCAGAGGCCCACACCTACTGGAACCCATTTCTTCTCTCCTATCTGGTGTGTTCAGGGACCACTCTGAGCTCCCTTTGGCCTAGACTTCTCCTGTCTGGCCCTCCTCAGTCCTGAAGAGGTGACTGAACCACCTTCCCACTGTGCCCACACCCACACTGGTCACCTCGGTAGACCTGGCCTGACCCTCTGTGGTTCTCATACCACCATTCACTTGGCCAGGAGTCAGCAAGTGTTCTTTGGTTGCTAGAAACTGTGATAAAAAAACTAAGAATATTTCATTTTAAAACATAAACACCTTGGGAGATTTCATGTTCCCTTTCCTTCCTGTCCCCCCACAGCTAATGGAGAACCACAAATCGATTTAATTTTATAGTCTCAAAGCATGGAAAACCCCCAAATTCAACACATCACAGCTGTTAGGCTTGCAAGTGAGAAGGGTCAGCTGTAAAAATACATCCCCTAGAAAAACAGGCCCTGGGCAACAGCAAGAGCACCTCTAGGGAGCTTCTGCTCAGGCCATGGGCAGCAGGAAGTCGGCTAGGCCATGCCCTGGCCACAGGCTGTGCTTTCCAACCCTCCAGAAATTCTTTTGGTCCTGACATTCTCATTCAGACTTGCTCTTGAAAAAGTCTTCCGGCCCAATGGGATCCATCCATGGGTCTTACTGTTTTCATCATTTAAAAGCATACATGCTGCCAATCAAAGCTTCTGACCCAGCCAGGCAAACAGTATTCTATTCTCTTTAGAGATGCTTATTCAATGTGACTGTTTAGTTGGTAAACAAACTCTTAAGGTTGAAATATATCTAAGCCACATGTGGTGGTATATGCTTGTAACTACTCTGGGGAGTGGAGGCAGGAGGCTTACAAATTCAAGCCTAGTCTAAGCCTAGCCATGCAGGACCATGTCTCAAAATAAAATAGGGCTGGGTGTGTATTTCTGTTGGGCTTCAGGCACTGGAGACCCAGAGGGAGGACAAACCAGTGCTCCAGGCTGGCTGGCTCCGTGGGCTACCTCTGTCAGACCAGTAGGCCCAGGAGGTCCCCTGAGAAGATCACAGGGACGCACCCTGTGTCAGCAGCAGGACCTCTGTGGGCAGGGAGGCAAAGGCACTGAAAGACATAGGTGACTGTCCATACACCAAGGGACTGGTGCTTAAGTAGCACAAAAGGCTCTGCATGTACAAAGGTGACAAGCTGATGAAAAACTCAAGGCTTAAAATCCTGTGATTTACTGGGGAAATTTGGCGATGACCTGGATTTTCTGTAGCACACAGAATTAGCCATTTGTCTCATGATAATAATGCTTTGTGCACACAGAACACGTATGTTGAGAGAAGGATCTGATGAGAATTTAGAGGTTGAGATACCACTGTATATAAACCATGTTTTCAAACTTCCTAGTGGGAGAGGAAATGCAGGTGTGAACCAGCAAGTGGAGGAGTGAGACAGCAATAAACCATGTGTGGCAAAACATACTCATTGAATGTGGGTGAAAGAAATATGGGTATTCATCCACCATTAGACCAATTTTTTTTTTTTTTTTGAGAATTCTGAAACTATCTTGGGCAGTAGGATGGGGGAGATTATGTGTTGAAAAGGGAAAAAATGAGATCCAGGTTAGGATTTGAATCTTCAAAATGCTTGCTTAAATTTAAAAAAATAGGCAACACAGCACTCTCATCTTCCTGGAACCCTCCCCTCTGTGGCTATGGCTGAAACCTCAACTCCCTGTCCCCTCTCAGAAAACTTGCTCTATAAACCGAGGCACAACAAAATCAGAAGAGACTGGAGTCATAATCTGTACAAAATGCATACTTCCCAACAAAGGGCTAATATCCTATGATAGCTGGTCACCACCACAGGCAGACAGCGCCAGAGAAAGGACAGGGAGATAGGAAGCACCCCAACTGTGTGCTGAGTGAGGGCTAGATGTCCCTCCCTTGCTTTTGAATGCCTTCATCCATATGTAAAGCACATGCCGAGTCAGGTCACCATGACAGCAACCATTCAGGGGCTCAACAACATTCTCAACTGTGTAGTCATCATTGTTAAGGCTAGAGGTGTCACTGCCTCCAACAGAAACCCTTGCCTGTGAGCAGTCTCTCCTCATTTCCCCCCAGACCCCATTTTCATACCACAGTGACCATTCTGAGCATTTCATATAAATGAAGTCTTGCAATAGAGCCCTTATGATGAGTTTAATTTGGCACAATGCTTCCAAGGCTCATATGTGTTATCATGCACATCAGTGATTCTTTCATCTTCATTGCCAAATAATACTCTACTCAGTTACTGTGGAATAGTACATTTTATTCATTTACTTATCAGCACTTGGACTGTGTTGCCACTTTTTGATTTTTTCCTACTTTTTGATTATTATAAATACTCATTAGCACTTAGGAACAAGTTTTTAAATCAAAATCTTAACCACATATAAAATAAAAATTAAAATAAAATAAAAATTGTACATATTAACCGAGTGCCCTCAGAGGCTTCAATATACACACACTGTGTGATGTTCAAATTGGGTTAAATACATCTATTTCTGCAAATATTTGTCACTTCCTGATGGCAAAAACATTTAATATCCTTCAAGGGTTCTACTAAGTTGTATCCAAGTTTTTGAGTGCACATGTTTTGATGTCTCTTGCCCATACATTTGGGACTAGAATCTCTGAGCCACATAGTAACCATGCATTTAATATTATAAGAAACTGCCAAAAGTAGCTGCAGAATTTTACAATCCTACCAGCAGTAAGGGTCCTAATTTCTTTCAGTCCTTGCCAACACGTATAATTGATCATTATTTTTATTTTAGCCATCTTACTTTTTTAGGCAAAGTCCTGCTGAATGCCCTTTGAGGGGGTGGGGGTAATGGAGGTTGAATCCAGGACTTCACACATGCAAAAGATGTACTGCACCACTCAACTACCTCTGCAGCCTTGCCTATTATCCTATTATTCAATTAATCTGTATGTCTCTGTCAATTAATTCTAAGAATTCTCCACATGCCCCATCCCATAAGAGATACATGATTTACAAAAAGCTATATTTTTCCCATTCTGTGGGCTGATTTTTTTTTTTTTCTTTTTGACACAGGGTCTCACTATGCAATTCAGGTTGGCCTTAGAGCTCACTTTGTAGTCTCGAACTTGAAATGATCCTTCTGTATCTGCCTCCCCAGTGCTGGGATTATAGGCATGTGCTACCAGGTCTGGCTCTCATTTTCTTAATAATGTCTTTTGAACACTTTGTTCACAAAGTTTTAATTTCTTTCTTTTTATTTTTAAAGACAGAGTCTCACTACTAATTTCAGGCTGGCCTTGAACTTGCTTATGTAGATCAGGCTAGCCTCAAACAATCCTCCTGCCTCAGCCTCCTGAGTGCTGGGATTATGCGTATGCATACTATGCCTGGCCTAAAGCTTTAAATCTCAACACAGTTCAATTATCTGGTTTTTTGCCTTTTGTTAAGTGTTTTCTTATTTAACTGTTCATGGTAACTGTAGAGAGAGAGAGAATTAGTAATCTTGTCCTATAAGTGAGGATGATGAAGGCCAATGAGGTTCAGTGAATGGTCCCAGTCTCATACACAGTCATGGCATGAGGTCCTGCTAAGTGCAGCTGAGTACAAGCATCCTTGGGCACAGAAGAGGGCAGGAACACAGGCTTTCCAACCAAGCCAGGGACCATACTATTCCCACACTCTCAAGGTTCATCTTGCAGTGTAGCTGATTTTTGATGAAACTCTTCAGGCATTAAGCATTCAACTGTCTAAAGATGCTGCCATTACTCAAAATAAGGGGGTGTTGGTGCTCACTTTTAGAAGCTGCACTGACAATGAGAGCATAGCAATTTTATCAAATGCTATTAGAAGTCATGATTGAAAAGTACAGTCAATGTTTCAATTTAAAACCTATTATAGTAAAAGATACATTGTCATTAATCTCCCTGAAAAACCTCCCTCCACTTCAAACCCACTTATCTCATTGCCACTGTCCTTGACACTCTCCAAAACAGTTCTGGAAGTCCTTCTCCCTGAGTGTCTTTTAATTGTACTTTCTTGGCTGCCTTGACATCCTAAACTTATTCAAAATATTGGCTATTCCATGGTTACTTTGGCTTTGGAGAAGAGCCAGAAGTCACACAGCATCATATGTGATAAAGAGGTGGGTGAGGACACGCTGTATTTTTATCAGCCTGCCTTTCTGTTGGCTGGTATTAGGCATCAGCAGGTACAGTATTTTTTAATCACAATTGGTAAAGATCCTCATGAAAGAAGACTTCTAGAACTGCTTCAGGAAGTGGCAAGAATGATAAGTATGTTTTAAGCCAGGTGATAATGACTTTTACTGTAATAAATTTTAAAAATTTAAACAGTCACCATATATTCTGACCACACCTTTTATGGCCAGTGTAAGCTTGTGTTTACAAAGAAGCCAAAAGTCCTAGGCAGGAAATCTGAAGACTGAGCTAAGCTGTAGGCCATACTGAATCATGGTGCATTTAAGTATTCAGTACCACTATACACCAATCAATAAAAAGCATAGGAAACCTCTGAAACTTCAAAGTATATATCTAAAAAAGATATCCAGTCTTAAAAGGTATCCAAAATGTTTCTAGCCATGGCAGGTAGAAACAGATACCAGAGGATAGTAACATATAAAAGATGATCACTTTGATACATTTTAAAACACTTCTAAAGGGAGCCCATGAGATAGCTCAGAGGACCAAAGCACCTGCTTAGGCAAGCTTAGGCAAGCACAGGAATTGTGGTTCAATCCTTGGCACCACATGCCATGCCAGCCCCATCCCCAGAGGCCCTGAGAGGCATGTTGGCACACTCCTGTAATCCCAGCAAAGGGGAGGCTGAAAGCAGGAGGATCACCATGACCCTAAACTGTGTAGCAAGTCCCTGCAACAACAAAATATATTAAGATATAAAAGACCAAAAACAAAACCAAAAAAACCCACCTCTAAAAAAAAATTATCCATCTTTTTCCTTCTTGGATACTCAGCTACAAAGGATTTCACACATGGTTCAACCCTCTCATTATGGTGGGAAACCTGCCACAGAGAACACTAAAATTCTGACCACAGCCAAAGTTACTGACCACAGCCAAGGTTACTCGCAAGTACTTCAGCAGAACCTGGACTAGAACTGCACATGGCCCCAATCACCATGTTTTGATCCTAACACTCACTGTCTTTGCTTGGCCTTCAGCATTTATGGGTTTTCCTTTCTCTCTCCCGCAGGCCTCCAAGTGGACCATGCCATCCAAGACTCCTTTTCTGTAGGGAGGTATGTGCTCAGACTTCGCTACCTCATCTCCAACGGGATCCTTCCCTATTGCCAGCTTATCTAAACATCTTAAATGCCTGCGATGACTCTGACAGCAGACAAAAGGGACCCATTTTATAAAGGGAGTGCTGAATGAGAACTGCCAAGCTTCATTCCAAAAGCCAGGCTCTGGCTTCCAACCTAAGAAGTTGATGGCTTTCTGCCTGATGTTTCTGCCTCTCCTCCCTCATTTAGGAGAGAAGGCCAAGGCTGCATCTTGAGGGACTGTTTCACAAGGAAAAACCAGGGCAGGGCAAGTCTTGGGATGGGCCTGTGCAGGTTGGAAAGGAGTGAGCTGAGGATTCTGGGAAAGAGCTAGACTCACTGCAGCCTGGGTCAGTTCCCAGGGCGATCTGGTCTCTCTTGGCTGGAAATGGGGCTGAGTGCTGACATGGGGGTTTCCTACAGCTTCTACTGGCCTCCAAAGGCATATTTGTCATCGGAGGCACTTGATGAGGCGGTACATAAATATCTGACTGTTATTAAATACAAAACAAAACAAAACAAAATATTCCACGGGAACCAAATCAAAACCAGCTGTGAGGAGGAGAGGCCAAAGCCTCAGTATAAGAGCAAAAGTCCTGGCAGAAACACTTATTAACTGTGTTATTTACTTGGCTGCACAGGATCTGTGGTGCCATCAAGCCATCTACCACATGACTGAAATGTTCTCATCCAATGTCTTTGCTATGCAAGAAATGGGCATTCTATTCCCTGGGATTCCAGTTCTACAGCAGATGAGTCAAGAGTTGGGACTTTTAATTCAGGACTGACCCATCAGCTCAACCTGTTCTGTGCCAGACTAGATACTATCTTACAACCTAAGTTGTAAAACTTTCCTTTTAAAAGATCATTTACAAATCTACAGATCTGAGGAACACAAGTTCTGTTTTGCATAAACTTCACCAAAATGCAAATTATCCTAAGGGAGTGCTCCCAATGTAACTCAGAAATCACAACTGTATGACACACATCAAATGCTGGCAATGTAGTCAGGGCAAGGGAATAAAATAAAGCTGAAGGTCAGTCCTGGAATCATGGAACTCACAAACTTCCAAAACTAAGGAGGGACACTGGGTTAGGAGGCTGGGAATGTGAACTTCTCAAGGACATACCAATATGGCTCCTAGGAAGCACTCTTTTCTCCTTAGACTGAATTTGAAAATGTTTTGGCATTTCTCACAGCACACTGCTGAACCACATTTGGAACAAAGTAAATACATCCAAACCATAAGTACTCTAGTCACAGGAGGAGGAAAAAACCCAAGAGGATAAATTGTAGCAAACTGTATGAAACATGGCTAATGCATTTACATGTTTTAAATTGAGCATTTCCTCAGTAATGCAGCCATTTTTATTAGTCCACGCTTGCAAAGCACAGTCACTACATTCCTGGTGGGGAGTTGGTCCATGTACAAGATACGTCTTAATTCCTTTTCTCCTCCCCTTTCCCTCCTCCCCCTCCTGCCCTCTATGTCTTAATCCCCTTTCCATCTGACAAAGACCTAGTTTCCTACTCTTCTTATGATCTGGCTTTTATTTATATTTTGGGTTTTACATATAAGAGAAACTACATGGTATTTAAGCTTATGTGTTTGATTCATTTCATTAACATTATGGTCTCAAGGTGCATCCATTTTCCTACAGATGAACTAAGTTTCTTTATGGCAGTGTAGTACTCCATTGTATATAAATGTCACATTTTCTTTATCTATTTGTCTGCTAATGGACATTTAGGGTACTCCCAAAATTTAGCTTTTTAGGGCTTGTGTCTGGATGTCCCCAAAACCCTTACACAGCCATAGGAGGACTTCTTTTTTTTTTTTTGGCAGAACCGGGGATTGAACTCAGGCCCTTGCGCTTGCCAGGGAAGCACTTATTCCACTGAGCCATCTCTCCAGCCCCAAGGAGGACTTTTTAGAGGTGGACAGATCGAGTATGTGGTGCTAGGATCAAAAGGTGTGACTGCTAAGTCAGTTTACTCATTGGTTTGGTACAGTTCTGGCCAGAATTAAGGGTGTGAGTACTACACTCCCCCTAGGGTGGATGGCCGGCATGAAATATGAGGGACATAAAGAGAGCTAATGTGCTCATGCCTGCCTACTCTGTCATGGACTAATTCTCCCCTGCAATGCCTCTCTGCCATGTCACTCTGTCCTGGAGACAGCTGACTGTGGTCTGAAACCTGTATAAATGGTGAGACAATAAACACTTCTTCCCTTAACTTTGGGTGTCAGGGATTTTGTCTCAGCAACAAGTAACCAAGACAACATGGGTATGCATGTATCAGTCTAATGTGATGGCTTTAACTCCTTTGGGAAGACATCTACAAGGAGAATAGCCGGGTAAAATGGAATTTCTAGTTTCAATGTTTTGAGGAATCTCCATCCTGGTTTCCACAGTGGCTGTCCTACTTTACATCCACACCAACAGTGCTAGCAGCAATGCAAAAGTGCTTGCTGAGCTCACCCTTTGGTCATGAACTTCAAGGACATTTCTTTGAGTTCCAGATAGAGAGAGACACCCAGGAGGAATATGGAGTTAGGGTCAATCACCAAATATCCCACTCCACTCTCAGGTGGGGCCACTTCTGAAGCAGGGAGAAGCTGAGCAGAGCCTTTTCTCTGAGGAGCCTTCTATACCCCTTGGGGAGAGGGTAGCTGTTATTTAGCAAACAGATGGGTTATAGACAAAGAATATGGTGTCTGCAAGGCCCCTCCTTCATGAGAGTAACAGGAGCAAGGGCAAATGGCACTTCTGTGGTATTTTAAATTTTTTAACCTGTAGCTTGAGACTAAATTAATCTAATACATTCTTTGTTTTTGTGTGCAAGAGTTAAGACCTGCCTCTAACCCACAGGGATCCTCCTGCTTCAGGCTCCAGGACTAGGATTGCAGGCAGGTATATGTCACATGCCCAGCCTTTACTTCATATATTTCTCATTTAAAGTTTTAAAAACAGCATTCTAGCTCTTTGGCCTCTTGATGTGGTAAACTGAAAAGGGTAATTTCTCCCTTATCTGTTGCTATCAATTTACCAGACCTTTGCCTTGGCACTCCAGCCCCATCCCCATCCAGCCAACCTCAATCCCCTGTCCCCCCCCCCCTGCCCAAGCAAGCTAGGTCCCTTAGATCTGATCCCCACCCTGTGTCTCAATCCCTCTGCTAACAGAAATTCCTCTGGTCATATGACCCTTAATCTCAATAGCAATGTAACCACATCTATAGCCACTTCCAAGTGCAGTCGTGTTGGGCTATGTGATGGGGCAGGAAATGGGCACACAAAGCTGGCTTATACCAGTCAGCCTCACTAATCTGGATGTGTCTTCCAGCCCATTATGGTGCCCCTTCCTATGAAAATAAAGGTCCCTGTTGCCTTTAATAGGGCTCTGCTTTGCATTCTTCCTTCTCAAAGGAACTGTTATTCAGGGGAGACAGTCTAATGAACATAGGTGCTAAATAAGCTAAGAAACTTTAATAATATCAGAACTTTTCTTAAATCAAAATAATTATCTTGCCGGGCATGGTGGCACACGTCTGTAATCTCAGCACCTTGGAGGCTGAGGCAGGATTGCCACAAGTTCAATGCCAGCCTGGGCTACATAGTGAGTTCAGGGGCAGTCTGAACTATGCAGAAAGACCTTATCTCAAAAAACAAAAACAAAAACAAAACCCAACCCAAAACAGAAGAATTATTTTGTTACAAGATGGATGAAGTCTAAAAATAGCATGCTAAGTAAAAGACATGAGACATAAAGGTGACACTGTTATAGTATTTGTGTAATGTGCCCAGGAGAGGTAAACCTGTAGACAGAATGGAGACTGGTGCTTGCCAAAGAGAGTGATACAAGTAGCAGGACTGTAGCATAATAAAAAACACTGAACTATATACAATTTAGAAAAGGATGAGTTTTCTCATGAACTGTAACTTCAAGCCACAATTCTGATACCAGGGATGACTCAGCCTTGGAGGCCTGAATCCAATGAGAAGGCCCCAAGTCTCTGGTGCTGCTCCCATCCAACTGATTTTTAAACAGAGTCCCAGTCCTTTAACTGAGGGCAGCTTCTCTTTTCTCCCAGTTTTCCTTGTTATCCTGTCCCTGGGCAGGAGAAGCAGCTGCCCTCTCAGCACTTGATACATAAGAAATAAACATTCTTAGCTACATTTGTACTCACTTTTACATCTCTGCTTCTCACACTGGACTGAGCCCACAAGGGTCAGTGTCTTATGAGTCATTTACTAGCACAGTGTCCAGTGCCAGGTTTTCAAAAGATTCTCAGTAATATTTTTTTTTTTAAGTGTATACTCAGGGCACTCATCTAGATTATGTGAATCCCTACGTGTGCACCCCAGCACACTAAAAAGCTACAGAATATTGTCACGTATGACCATTTAGTTGAAATATCTGCATATCTGTTGACATTTTTACGAGTCCAATATTGATTAAAGAAATCAATTAATCCAAATCAAGAGCTAATTTAACAACCTGATTGCACTGCTAGAATTAAGCTGGGAGTTTTCTACATAGAATGAATGATTTCATATTTTTATACTGAACTATAAATACAGTAGAAATCAAGTATATAAATTGTCTTTATACATATATATACACATGTTATATGTGTATATATATATATATATATATATATATATATATATATATATAATATCATAAGCACACACATTTTCCACAGTGATATAAAAAGGTTTAAATAGGACAATAATATTCATTGCTATGAGGTCCTCTGATAAGTACTGTATTTTGGCTTTTCTCTCACAATGGTCCTATTTAGAGCTTTTAAAGAAACAAATCCTTTCCAAAGAGGGGAAAACCCCAGCTATCTATAAGAGTTATTAACTTTAGAGCATCAAATAAATGTAGAATACCCTTGACACAATATCTTTGGGCCAGCAACTGACAGCCATGCCTGTCTCCATCTATGTCCTTAAGAAAGGAGCTGTGGACTAAAGTATAGGTCTAGAAGGAAGAACTTTTTATGCTCATGTGAAGTGGAAGATTAAGGTGTGGTCAAAGCTGGCTGGGGAGTAGGCATGACAGGTTAACTACAAGATCCCCCACACATGTGCAGATCAGTTCCCAAAGCCCATGGCCTAGACCTCACGTCAGCCTGAGACTTGGGGTCACAGCACTGCCTTGTAGGACCTGGATTAGAAGTTCTCTTCGTTTCCAGATTTAGACAGTATAAAAGAAAGGCTGCCATGAGGAGCTGGTACTATCATAACCTTCCATGATAGCCCAGGCTGTGTTTCCCAGATACGGCATGTACTTTTAGCTTTGCTATCTCCCTCTTTTTGTGTTAACTCAGTTCAAGCTTGCTCTGCAGAGCCAGTTTCTCTCCCAATTTTCATTTTGCTTTTGTGAATAAACTTTGATACTGCTTTTGGCTTGTTTCATTCAATTCTTTGTTCAAGGTAAGAAGAACCTGGACTCCAACTCCAGAAGGAGAGGCAAGCAATCCAGATCCTGGTAGCGTTTACTTGGAGAGCCACTGCTTAGAATAAGCTACCTGATAGGCTACAAGTGATAATGAGAATTAAGCCTTAGGTCTTTATACAGAGCTATATCCCCAGCTGTTTTTATTTTTGTTCTGACAGAGTCTCACAAAGACTCCAAGTTGCTTAGGCTGGGCTCTTTTTTTTTTTTTTGGCAGAATTGGGAACTGAACTCATGCCCTTGTGCTTCCCCGGGAAGCGCTTATTCCATTGAGCCATCTCCCCAGCCCTCCTTGCTCTAACTTGTGCTCATCCTGCCCTGGGCTCCCAGAGTGCTGGGATTATAGGCACAAGGATCCATCACATAGGGCTGAGTTTCTTGTCACAGAATTTTTTGTTTTATTGTTTTTTGAGACAGGGTCTCACTAAGAATTCAGGCTGACTTGAAATTACTATGTAGTACATGCTGACTCTGAACTCTTGGCAATCCTCCTGCTCAGCCTCCCAAGTGCTGTGATTATAGGCATGCACTACTATGCCTGGGACAGAAGTTTTGTTGTTTCCCCAGTGTCAGGGATGGAACCCAGGTCCTTAAACATGCCAGGAAAATATCAACTATTACTACATTCCAGCCCTTCACAGATTTTGATGCCTTCAAATTTTGTATCAAGTACATTATCTATGAAATTTGATTCACAGCTCCAGCTAGACATCATTTTTTTTTTTTTTTTTTTTTTTTTTTT
>PVKA01022069.1:0-37695 GCA_004027165.1 Ctenomys sociabilis
ACTGTTTTCATAATGTTTTGGTATCATAGAAGGTGCATACATGATATTATACTTACAGACATTATTATACCTTATGTCTCTTATCAGTAAATTAAGAGAGTGTAGCTGTTTGTGAATCTTATTTTTTATACCTGAATTACATCAAAGATTCAGTAATTAATACTTTCTACCTTGATATTTTCCTAGTGGTTGTCCATAGTACTAGAAGCCGACATAATATCCTGTCTAACCACCATTAGTTTTTGTTATTTAGATTATATACCCAATAGAAGAATCAACAAATTCCATTAAGTTCTCATATTGTACTTAAGAAAATTTCTTAAATGATAGCATCTTTACCTAAACCCAGAAATCCAATATTCTTCACAGCTGAAACAACACCTTTTAAAGATGGTTTTACTTAGCAGCATCTTTCTTTTATCCATGGAAAATGTTGAAGAGATATTTATTTTGATCCCCAAATTTCATTTGCTCTGTTAAAACAACATTACAGCCAAAAACTTTAATGAAAGTTTCTTCGTGACAAGCCAAAACAACGATCCAATAAGAATGAAAAGCCAAACTAATGAGAAAATGATGTAAAGGGCCAGCTTTCTGCTTTCCCCACAAAGATTTTAATTACAGAGAATTCAGCATCTGTGCCAGAGGTAACAGAGGAGCCCTGGACAGGCAAAATAACACCTTCAACTGGGAGGAATTTGAAGTAAATGGTCTGGAAATATTGGCTTTTCAAGCAATCAACAACCACACATGAGGGGAAACACAGAGCTCGTAATTTGGTTAAGGGTGCTGATCCTGAACTTCTCTATGGCATGTGAAGTGTGAGTGCTCAGATACGGTTGTCCCTGATGAAATGGGAGAGTAACTTTTCCCATTAACAGCCAGTCACACGATCTGAGAAAACAAGATGATGTTTAGCCAGCTTAGGACCTTTAAAGCTCTTACATATTTTTCCACTTAGAAAAATAATGCTAAATAAGATATTGTTTCTGATTCTTCCTCTTTTTTGTACAGTTCACCTTATGTCTTTTGAGTAAAAGGTATTTTTCCCTTTGTTTAGGAGGGTTTAAGATATTTTTCTCTTCTTTCTCCTGTCTATTGGATGGTTAAATGCATGATGTTATCCTCACTAGTAAGGACTTAAATATACTCATGAACATGGAATACTTTGTCAACTGATGAAAGGAACCAAGAACCAATCTCAAATGGATTCAGAAAAGTAAAGTAATACAAACTATAAAATGTATAAAATGAAACTATAAAATGTATAAAATGAAAATCATATTGTGATGACTGAACTTTTAATGTTTCTTTTATTTTTTATATAAGTATTATAGTACAAGGCTATACTAACGTAATTGCTTTTGTAAAACAGCTATACCATATATGGTTGGTATTGATGGGATGAAACATATACTCACGTCAGCAGCAGACTATTTTTTCCTTGAATCATTTGCAAAATTCCAGCTACTACTCACTTCATGTCATTTTTCTTTAACATCAGTCATGGCTCTATCTATGACTGTATTAGTCAGCTTCCTGCTGCTGTGACAAAATATGTAACACATTCAGTTAAACAGCAGAATGACTTATTTTGATTCATGGTTTGACAAGTTTCAGGGCATGCTCAGCTGACTAAGGTAGTAACACTGTGACAGAGGAGCATAAAAGAACCATGCTTATATCAAGACTGCCAGGTAGCAGAGCAATAGGGAAGAGCCAAGAAGAAGGTCCCAGTGACCCTGTGTCATCCACAGATGCACACCCCTATGGCCCACCCAGAAACACTCCAAAACATATTTTATTAGTCTCTCGGGCAGTTCTCTAGCTAGGCAAGTTAATCCAGATTAACTGTCACAGAGGCCTATGCTGTGTTCTTCCTATTGCTCTCATCTGCATCCCATTCCCATTTCTTCTGGGTGCCCTGTTGGTGCCAGAAATTGCTAAGGTAGAAGGCTACATTTCAATACATGTTCAGGATTAAAATTAATGGTGATAGACTCCTGATATATCAAACATAGGACTACATTCTGGCAATTATCTTTACTCTTCCTTCTTGTGTTTTCTCAAATGTGTATATTAATGAATAAGATTGTGTCTCAAGATCTGGGCACCCCACACATGGGTGTGTCTGCTTCTTTGCTTCTGTATGCAAAAGATGCAGAAAATTGCTGGCCTTCTATCTGTCATGATGCTTGTGGCTCATAAAGCCAAGAGTCCCTTTTAGCAGGCACTTTTCTTTACTTGGGTGTCAGAAAGTGAAGATGCTAGAATTTCTAAGAAGGCTGTGACTAGATTTAGTTTTCTCCTGCTATTTACATACCAGTACCTACCATAGTATGTGGTGCATTGAAATACTCTGAAAATAATTGCTGAGTGAAATAAGTGACTGAATAAAATATTTTAAGGGTAAGATCACAGTTTTTGTAAAAGCCTTATATTTGTTTCATACCTAGTAATGTCATACATCAATGCATTTGTGTAAATGTTTAGGAGTATATTTATACCTACAACATTCTGATTGATTCACTAGGAAACAACATTTATATGGATATGTAAATCAGAATTTTTTGAGGTTTTTCCAAGATCATAGGGTAAGATGAATTTTCTAAGTTTTGCTTTATGTCTTTGTTTTTAGAAAATATTTGGGTTTAGTGGGGATTGTTTTCATATATCCCACATCCACTTACTCCTATTACTAACATCATATATTAGTAAGGTACCTTTGCCCATCATGCACTAGTAGGAAACAATATTGAACAAATATTGGTATATTTTTGCCAACCAAAAATCATGCTTTAGATCCCTTTACACAGCACAATGGCCAGGCAGTGTGGAAAACTCCCAGGATTCTTCAGTTTTTCTTTTCTACCTCCTTACCTAGTTATCCACACCTTGGAGAACCTACATTGTATATAAGCCAGGTTTCTACTTCCTTTCCAATTATTGTTATATTATACTCCATCCACCCTAAATTTCCATACAACAGAGTAAATTCACAGTAAGTAGGGGAAATGCTTTGCATACAAACACCTAATTTACAATTTGTTCTAGATTTAGCAATAGACATTGCCCCTACGGTCTAGAGTACAAAACACATACCACCGTTTGTCAACTTCTAAATTGTGCTTCATAATATTAGTATTGTTAATTGTACCATTGTAGTTAGGATGCCAAATCTATTATAATCAAGTGCTCTCCATTTTGTTATACTATTGGGAAGCTCTGGGGCAAAAATATCACCAAAAAATAAACATCAAAAGACTGTGAAGATTGAGCCAAACAAAAGAAAATATCCCGCTCTTAATTAATTGGAAAGGTAAGATCTTGGGAGTGAAAAGAATCCTATTACACACCAAAGATATCCCTCGAGAACAGATTTTTCCAAGAAAGACTTTGATATTAGTATTAAAGTGTGGGAGAAGGGCCCTGGGAGATGGCTCAGTGGAATAAGCGCTTCCCTGAAAAGTGCAAGGGCCTGAGTTCAACCCCGGTTCCATAAATGAAGAAAGAAAGAAAGAAAGAAAGAAAGAAAGAAAGAAAGAAAGAAGGAAGGAAGGAAGGAAGGAAGGAAGGAAGGAAGGAAGGAAGGAAGGAAGGAAGGAAGGAAGGAAGGAAAGAAAGAAAGAAAGAAAGAAAGAAAGAAAGAAAGAAAGAAAGAAAGAAAGAAAGAAAGAAAGAAAGAAAGAAAGGTGTGGGAGAGCTTTTAGCTTCCCTGTACCCTCAGGACCACTCCGTACCAGAACTCAGGCATGCTGTGTGAATGAGACAGTCTAATGTGCCCTCAGGATCCCTTCACCTGCCTAGTGAGAGAAAACTTCTGCGATGCTCTTGGGACCCCCAGATCCAGCCCAGGCCAGGCCCAGTGAGTGTGTGGGAGAACTTCTGGCTTCTCTGAGCCCGGGAACTCTCCAGACCAAAACTCAGGCACGCCACATAGTGAGACCCTCTACCTTGCCCTAGGAAAGCCTCCACTCATCCAAAGCCCACTCTCCAAAGCCCAGTGAGAACTGTTGCGATGTTCTCCTGACCCCCAGATCCAGCGCAAGCCCAGACCCATCTAGTGTGTGGGAGAGTTTCTGTGCTGTGCTGTGACCTCTCGAACAGGGACACAATAAGGAGGCACCACAGGTTCATTTCCAAGGGCTGCAGCAGGAAAGAGCTGAACACAACAGCTAGACTCAAGCCAGGCATAGCTGGCTCAAACTTAATAGTGCTGCACTGAATTACAGTACATGCTAAGGTTATAACTTCACCAAAGCTCTACACCAAAGATCAGAGGTCAGCACTCTACAAAATGATAAAGTCAAGGAGCAAAATGGAATTGCAGGGCTCAAGCCCACCTAGAACAAGTGCAGAGGACACTAACTCAGCTGAAATGTATGAATATTGTCAGATTTCTAAATTTTTGTGTAAAAATATGTAATTGTTTAATCCTATTTTTTAAATTATTTTTTCTTCATATTCGGTAGGGACTTAAAGTTTAACATATCAATATTTCATGGAAAATACCTGTTCCATGTTATGCCTAAGATGTTTGATACTTGGACAGATAAACTAAAATAAACTGTATATGTTACAGGATAATAGTAAGCTTCTCTTCTGGAGGGCTAACAACCTAAATTTGCAGATCAAAAATTAAAGAAAAGGAAATGCTGCAAAATCAGCAAAAATTTTGGCCCTAGCCTTACAAGGTCAGTGAAGACTCAGGACATAGGAGAACCTGTACTGTAATATCACATAACTCACTTGTGTTCCAAATTTTCTGATTAAGGAGATTATAGGGCCACAGAGGAATGTGACTGATGATGCAGAATGTACCTATGGAAAGTCACATGGAGAGAAAACATTCAGGCTTTCACAGAGGGCAAATTGGTCAAGCAATGGCTGTGACTCATCCACAAGGCTGACACTGGCAAAGAATCTACAAATTGTGGTATAGGATTACAGGATAAATTCTGAGGGTATGTGACTAACAGTATCAGATACAATAGTTACACTTATTGTCATATAGGTCTTGCTTTATCTTGGTTTTAACCATCCAGCAGAAAAGTATAAAAACGAGGTATATAAAGTAAAGCCATATTAATATGCTGAATGTGAAAAGTTCAAGTCAACAACTTCTGTGGATAACCCACTACTATTGTGGACTACTGGCCTGTGTTGGATTATTTTGCTTAATTTCATGCCCCTATAGTATTTAGATGTCAATGGAATACCCATCTCTGACAAGACTAAGCAAACAAAGGTGATACAAATGAAGGACCATTTTGTATGTTTATATACAGAAGAGTTAGGATAAATATACAGCTACTTTTGCTTAAGTAAATGAGTAGAAAGATTTGTGCTAATAATGTTTGGACAGGATATCCTGTTTGCTTCTTGTACTATGGATAACCAGTAAGAAGATAAAAATGTGCAATGTATTAATTATTGAAAGTGTCCTATTAATCAGTTTTGATACTGTCTCCTTGCTATTTATTTCTCAATAAAAAATTAGTATTAAAGGTACCTAGTACTAAAACAAAGAGTTATCACAGAAAAGAACTTAAAATTTTTAAAATGGAAAATGAAAAGGAGTTAAATGGAACTTCAGAACTCTAGATGATCCATAACAAGTCCAGCTATATACTGAAATAGAAGAAATTAGAAGTCATAAACCTGAAATTTTTGAATTTCTAGCAACTGTAGTAAAGAAACAACCCCAGGAGGCTATAGAGAAACTCAGGTTAGAAATAATCTCTCAAAGAAAAAAATGTAATGATAACCATAATGAAAGAATTGCTGAACATATCTAAAGAACACATAGATTTAAAAATAAAAGACCGCAAGAAAATCATGAAAACTTTGAATGAACACTATAGAAAAGAATTTGAATATATAAAACAGATTCAATGAGATATTCAGCAAACTAAAAATTCCATTTAATGTTTTCAAAACCACGTAAAAAAAAACTAAAGATAGGCTTATAGACTTTGCATGTTGTCCTTATGCAGGAGCTGTGATCACATTCTATGTATTGTTCCAGTTTCAGAGTATGTGCTGTTAAAGTGAGCACTACTTTTAGACTTTGAAGACAGCATGTAGACATGATGAAAGGAAATGAAGTGGGAAATAACATTCAACAGGTGCAAGATGATACATAGAAAAGCAATATAAGACATTTTTTGACAAAAAAGGCACAAGTCAACACAAATGACAAAAAAGATAATTTACAGAATAGCAGAAATTTTTCCAAGCATGCAAAAAGAATCTGACATATAGTTAGGTGAAGCATATTGAATTTGCAAGTAGCCATAACCAAAGTATCTCTACAGTCAGACATATAATAGTCATATAACAATCAAGATCCCGAAATTCAGCAGAAGTGCAGATCATCATTAAAAGCTGTTAGAGAAAAGAAACATCTAAAGGAAAGCCCACAAGAATCAGGGAAGACTTCTCAACACAAGCCATCAGATCAAGAAGAGTTTGGCATTATGTGTTTCCAAGACACAATAGCCTCAAAACAACCTCCAATATGGATTGATCCACCCTGCTAAACTCTCTTTCAAAATAAATGGAGAGATAATATGTCAAGGAACAACTGGTGAAATCCATGACAACCAAACCAACCCTACAAACAGTACTGGAAGATATTCTAAGTAAAGATAAAAATGGCCCTAATTTCAAGAACAACAGTGGAAAGAAACTACCAAGAAGGTGAAGCAGTTAAACAGAGGGAAAAAGCAGGGAGCCAACATTAGGAATTTAACATGATAAAGATAAGTTGATGCGTATCAGTTATAACTATGAGTGTAAGTGGTCTCATTCACCAATCAAAAGAAATAGACTGACAAGAAACTAAATCCAACAGCACAAACACATTTAACACACTTAAATACAGGAAACACACTTAACTCCACAGGAAATTCATAGACTGAAAGTCGAAGGTTGGGAAACAATGCTCCATGTGACAAGGGGTCTCTAATGTTTATAGGTTACAATGTGAACTTTGAACTAAGAATGACAAAAAGAGATAAAGATGATCAATATATGCTTGTTAAGGAAAAACTTCAAGAGAACGATAACAATCATAAATATATATGCACCAATCACAGGAGCTATCAAGTATATAACAGACATTAGTAGATATGAAAAATATAACAAATAATAACACAGTTGTAGTGTGGAACTGTAACACCTTATTGTCACAAACAGATCAATCAACCAGGCAGCCCCTCCCTAAAAAAATATCAGCAAATTAACGAAGAAAACCAAACTTGTGAACAAATGGACTCAGTAAATGTTTACTGAGTGTGTTCGACCAAATAACCGCAGAATATATATTCTTCTTAGCTATACATGGGACATTCTCTAAAATACACCATATGCTAGCCCGTGGAGCATGCTTAAGTAAAAGCAAAGGAACTGAAATTATCCCATATTTATTTGACCATAGTGCAATGAAATGGGAAATTATTTAAAAAAGAAACTACAAATATTCCATAAACGCATAGAAATTAAATAACACTCTTCTAAATGACCAATGGTTCACATATGAATTTAAAGAAGAAATTAAACAATATCTACAAAATACAATTTACTGGAAACTACAGGATGCTATGAAAGCTGTCCTAAGAAATAAATGTATGCAGTGAATTCTCACATCTGAAAAACAGTGTGAGCACATCAAATGACCTAAGATTGAATATCAACTTTCTAGAAAAAGAGCAAGTCAATCCCAACACCCAAAGGAGGAAATTATAAAGAATTTTTAAAACCTCAGAGAACAAATTAATTGAAAAGTTCATTCTTTGAAAATCAAATAAAATTGATAAAGCACTAGCCTATCTTAAAAAAAAAGAAAGAAAGAGTAAACCAAATTCATGCAATAAGGAATAAAAAAGTTGAAAAAGAGAAATACAGACTGTCAATACCTATTTTGAAAATTTTGCTATCATGCGCTGAAAAACAAAAAAAAAATTGGACAGATTCCTAGATACATATGAATTACCAAAGCTGAATCAAGAAGATATAAAAATTCTGAATACCCTAATATCAGTTCATGACATGGAAAATTTAATTAAAACTTAACAACAAATAAATGCCATGTCCCGATGGATTCATGGTTGAATTCTAAAAGTAATTTATAGAAAATTTAACAACAATTCTCCTCAAAATCTTTAATGAACTTAAAAGGGAAGCAATTCTCCCTAAGACATTTCTGGAGGCAATATTATACTGATACCAAAATCAAAGAAAGACCCAACCAAAAACAAAAAAAAAAAAACAAATAAACAAAACAAAATAAGAACTACATGCCAATCTACCCAATGAACATAGATGTAGACATCCTCAATAAAACAGTAGCAAATAGAATACAGCAAATTATGAAGAAAAGTATAAACCATGACCAAGTGAGATTCATTTCAGGTATGTAGGGATGGTTTAGAACACACAAATCAATAAATGTAATATACCATATCAACAGAACCAAAGACAAAAATCACATGATCATCTCAATAGATTGAGATGACAAAGTCCAAAACTCTTTCATCATTAAAAAACCCTATATATTATTAGAATATATGGCCTTTGCCTCAATCTGATAAAAGCCATCTATGACAAAATAACAGCCAACATCCTATTAAATGGACACAAACTGAAAGCTTTCATCTAAAGTTGGGAGAAAGATAAGGATGTCCACTTTCACCACTCCTTTTCAGCGTAGTTCTATAATCATTATACAGAGCAATTAGAAATGATAGAGAAACAAAGGTATAAGAATAGATGAAGAAGTGAAATTATCATTATTTGCAGATGACATGATACTCTACATAGAAGACTTCAAAAACTCCAAAAGAAATTTTTTCTTAATAACAAAATTCAGTAGAGTAGCTGCACACAAAGAAAATATTCAAAATTAGTAGCATTCCTGTACACAAACAACAGGCTCACTGAGAGAGAAATTAGGGAAACCAAGTCTTTCAGAGTAACATAGAAAGAAGAAAGAAAGAAAGAAAGAAAGAAAGAAAGAAAGAAAGAAAGAAAGAAAGAAAGAAAGAAAGAAAGAAAGAAAGAAAGAAAGAAAGAAAGAAAGAAAGAAATTAAGAAAGAAAGAGAGAAAGCAAGAAAGACAGAAAGAAAGAAAGGCAGGAAGGAAGGCAAGCAGGCAGACAGACAGACAGAAAAAAAGAGAGCTTTAGAAATGAATCTAACAAAGGAAATAGAAGAACTGTACATGGAAAATTATGATACTCTGAAAAAAGATATCAAAGAGGATTTCAGAAAATGGAGAGATGTTCCTTGCTCTTGGAGAGGAAGAACCAACATTGTGAGAATGACCACATTTCCAAAACTGTTATACAGAATCAATGCAATTCCGATCAAAACACAATTAGCATACCTCACAGATCTAGAGAAAGCATTCCTAAAATTCATTTGGAACTGGAAAAGACCTGGAATAACAAATGTGATCCTGGACAACAAAGGCAAAGCTGGAGACACCACAACCACTTGCTTGAAATTATACTACAAAATTAATGTAAAAACATGGTATTGGCAAAAAAAAAAATGACAAGATTGATGGAACAGATTAGAAGATGAACACAATACTATAAAGATACTCAGCTGTCTTGTCTCTGACAAAGGGGCTTAACATGCTCACTGGAAAAAAGATAGTCTCTTTAATACTTGGTAGTACAAAAAGTAGCTTTTCACATATCAAAGACTACAATTAGACCCATGTCTATCACTGCAGTAAACTGAAGTCAAGTTGATCAAAGCTCTAAATATTTAAATAGAGACACTAAATCTCTTAAATAAGAAAACAGGTACTAATCTTGAAGACATAGGAGTAGGCAGACAGTTTATGAATAAAAACCAAACTGCAGGGAAATACTTCAAAGAATCAACAACTTGGTTTTCGTCTTATTAAAACATTTTTGCACATCAAAAGAAATCACCAACCAGATGACAAGAAAACTCACGAATTAGCAAAAAATTTAGTTAACTGTCCCCCAGACAATAGACTTCTATCTAGAACATAAAAAGAACTTTTAAAAATCTGGCCCTGAAAATTCAAAACTCCAATCAAAAAACAGGCGTCTGAGATGAGTATAAACTTCTCAGATGAAGAAATACAAATGGCAAATAAATATATGAAAACATGTTCAATATCACTGGTCATTCAGGAAACACCAGTTAAAACTACACTGAAGTTTAATCTCACCAAAAAAATCAACTAATTAAAATGCTGTAGGGACTCTATGGAAAAAGGAACCCTTCTCCCCTCTTGGTGGGAGAGTAGAATTGTACAACCACTGTGGAAATCATTAAGGAAATTCTTCAAAAAATGAGAATTAGAGGTCCCTTTTGACCCAGCTATTCCACTTCTAGGTATTTTTGCAGAAGAATTGGAAACATCATACCTCAGGGATACATATGTGCCAAATTGTTATGATAACTAACTCCTGAAAATATTCCATCAGCTAAGGAATGAATAAAAAAGTAGTATTTCTATACAATAAACTACTGCTCAGCTATAAAGAAAAATAAACTTGAGGCTTTTATAGGTTAGTGGATGCAACTAAAGGCCATACCCATAAGTGAAATAAATCAGACTCATATGTGTAAACATCGTATCACCTCCCAGGGTAAAAAACAAAAAGAGTGAATAAAATTCCAAAGGAACAATAGATATTGTGAAAGAAATTGTTCAAAAGGAAAGATAATTGTGCTAATACCTATTAGTTTATTGAAAGGAACACTTAATGTTTATATTGTTTGATCCATTTTGCATGTCTATATTTGGTAGTCTGAGCAACTACTTTGAAGAAAACAATATGCAATGTAATAACCACTGTTAATTTCCTATCATCTTGTTTTGAAATTCTGCATAGTTTTATTGTTTGTTTCTCTTTAAAATTAAAAGATACACTTTACTGAAGTCTGCTTAGTTTTTAGCTAATGTTCTTTTTCTGTCCCATGATGCCTTTGAGGGTATCACGACAACAATTAATAGTCATGATTATTTTGCTTCTCTTGGATGTGATAATATCACAAACTATCCTTAGCTTTCATGCCCTTAAAAGTTTTTATAGCAGGTCCTTATTTAGACTTTGATGAATTTTCCATAACGACATTAAGGTTACTTTTTTGGGAACGTAGGAAAACCAAAGAGATACATGTGATTTTACATCCCACCCCATACTGTAGTGGGCTCACTGCTCATGTCTCCACTATAAGACTAATTGTCCTTTTCCATTCTATACTGTTGTCTTCCCATCATTTTTATTATTTTTTCAGTACTTCCTTACATTGTGGTACTATAAGATTCATCAGCTCATCTTATTTATTTCTAGTCTTAATCATTAGAATGAGCTGTTTTTTTAAGGTGTCCTAAATGTTTTTTTAAATGATGGTACTAAAAACAACTAAAATTTGAGTATTAGGTATACTCTTGCTATTGTGGATCTCTTAGGGGTCTAGATATGCTATTCTAGGCCCTTTAAGTTGACAAAGAATAGAAACATATGTATACATACTAATGTAAGGATGCTAACCTTATGTACACACATGCTAAGAAGTATTTCTATAATTAACTGCCATATTTATATCAATTTAAGCATAAATATATATACTGACATCTGTGTCTCTATCACACTTCCAGATGAATCATTTTAGCCTACTGCCCCTGCTTATGTGTTGATTGCTAATCCAAGTAAGAGACTTGCTTTTTGCTATCTTCAGTCCTCTGACTTAATTATGCAATCTCATTGCGTACACGTAGCAGTCTCAGAATTGCTAAGCCCATTCCTAGTGGAAATAACTTCATCATGTAATCTATAGTGCTTATGTACAATTTCTTTCTTTAGCCTTACAAATGTCATTCTTTTAAAAGGTGATGAGACCAGCAACTTTTTCTTCCATTTCTTCCATTCAATTAAGTTGTCTCAACATCTGATGCAGTTAGAGTCTACAGGAAAGACAACAGTGTATTTAGGGATCCTCTGTTTTTTTTTTTTTTTTTTTTTTTTTTGGTCTAACAGGGGATTAAACTCAGGCCCTTGTGCTCACCAGGGAAGCACTTATTCCACTGAGCCATCTCCCCATGCCAGAATCCTCTAATCTTATAAATGAGCTTTTAGTTTATGTGCATAAGGTATAGGTATTCTTTCTGCTATAAAGTTAACACATTTTTTAAAATCCATATTGTATACATCCTAGAAATGTTGTCAAGCCCTTACTATGTATGAAATGCACATCCTCTTACTCAAAATCATGCCAGTACTGCATGCAAGGTGAGGTTGTCCTTCATCCTATGTACATTCTTTAGATTCTTTGGTAGATGAAAAGATAGAACACTGTTTTCACATTTCATTTTTAAGGCATATGGAAGAAATTTCAATCAGGAATTCAAAAGTACTTCATATTACCAGAAAATGTAATTTAAAACGATTATGCTATTTATTATGAGAAGTCTAGTTTAGGAAAATCTGGTTCATGATCAGACTAACTGAAGGTCATTTTCTTTTTTTGTGGAAAACTTACTCTCAAGTGGTACTATAATGTTCCTGCAAACCAAGTCAGTACATATATGTGGGTATCATATTATCTAGGTTCTAGACATATCATTTACATAGACCTTGTGCTAAAGACCATGTTTCTAGCTTCTCCTTGAGGGATTAGATGAGATCGTTATGCAAGTGCCTCACTGTACTCAGGAAGTACTATGAAGATATTTTCATAAATCCTTCTCTCTGTCCTGCAATAAAGAGATTTAAGTGAGAAAACGAGACATATTTTTATTTTAACAATAGAGGCTTTGGCATTGTTACGGTTTGCATCTAGGTGTTCCCCCAAAACCTCATGTAGTCACTGAGGCAGGCTTCTACAGTTTGTGATTAATTCATGCTACAGTGGGGCACTATGGTTATGAGTGTTGCATCCACCCTGGGTGGGTAATCTGCATTGCAATACAAGAGGGGAGAGAGGCTTGCTAGCTGCTGTAGCCACTTCTTTTTTCTGTTTATCTGCCACTTGCACAGCTGCCCTCTGCCATGTGCCACACTCTTCCTTGGAGCCAGCTGAGTGCGAGTTGAAATCTCCACTAACTGTGCGACAAATGAACCTTTCCTTCCATAATTGTAGGTGTCATGTGTTTTGTACCAGCAATGAGAAAAGAGTAACTGAGGCAGCACTTGAAAGACTGAGAAAGAAGGATTTCTGTGAGTTTAAGGTCATCCTGAGCTACATGGGAGACCATGTTTCAAAAAAGCAAAAACAAAGAAATAGCATCTTACAGACTACCCCTGGGTGATTTAATTTCTGTGATAACAATTCTAAAGAAAATTATCTTTAGCCAGGAAAGTTGCTCTGCATAATATGATTGTACAGTTTTCCACAAACAGAAATTGTTTAATTGAAAATATCTTGCTCATAAGATCATACAAATAGACCCTGGAAAATAAAAAGGTGCTGATTCACTGACAAATTGCTCTCACATCCAATTGGCTTAGAATTTAGAAGTATGAACAAGGCCCAGAGCAGCTCAGCTAGTGAGTGAGAGGTCCAGGCCCGCCGCACCAGAGAGACGGCTCCCAGTGGTCCCAGGTCCCGCCACGTAGCCCCAGACCCAGAACAACATGGCTGACCCAGCACAGCCTATCCGGTAAATAAGAACATCCACTATCTCCTTGGGAGTCCAGCAGACCCACCAAAAGCCAGGCCCGCCCACCTAGAGAGTGATCTGCCTGAGACACGAGGACCAACTCTGGCAACATTCTGGATCCTTGCCCCAAAGCTAGCCAAGATAGTGGGAATTTTCACTACTCACTCTGCATCTCAGTTCGGTTCATGCTTGCCTGACCAAGGAACCAACAGAGGGGAACGACAGGAGCTACTGCAAAAAGGAACTGAACACAACAGCTAGATCCAGGTGAGGCATAATTGGATAATCTCAAACTTAATAGACAGACACCTGAATCTCATTACACACTAAGGTTATAGCTGCACCACAGCTCTACAGCAAAGATCAGAGTCAGTGCTATACAAAATGACAAGGACAAGGAGAAAAACGCAATTTCAGGCCTCGAGTCCACCAGAAAGTGCAAAGGACACTAGCTCAGTTGAAATGAATGAGTTAACATAAACGGAAGCAAGGGAACATTAGCAGAAAGGTATAGAGGAACTCAGATGAGAATTAATTGCTGAAATAAATACAAAAAAATATCTGAATACAAAGGATCTGAAATAAGGAATCAAATGCAAAAAGATCTGGAGGAAAACTAATGTTCACCCAAAACAACTACAGAGAGTGCTATTCCAGCTGAAACATATGAATTAACAGCATTGGATGCAAAGAAACAACAGCACAAAGGTCATGAGGGACTCAAAGCTGAAAAAATTTATGAAATCAAAAAAGAATTCTTTGAATAAAAAGAATTCCTTGAAATCATAGCACCTGAAATACAGAAACAAGTCTGGAAATATACAGGGGAAACCCAATATGGAAGAAACTGCAGAAAAAGAATAAATAACTACTTCTAAAGAAGACATGGATAAAAAAAAAATAGAGGAGATCAGAAATATGACAGAATCCTTGAATGAGCAATACAGGAAAGAAATAGAATGCATGAAACAGAGTCAAAGAGATGTAGAAGAACTAAAAATAGCAATCACGAGTCTACAAAACTGTTTGAGTCAAAGTGAAGACAGACTTTCAGATCTTGAAGAAGCTTCTGCAGCTAGTGAAAGTCAGAAAGGATCTCTTAAAAACAATGATAATGCAAGAAAAAATAATCCATCACCTGAAAGAAGATGCCAGGATGAACAATGTGAGAATAATTGGTATCAATAAGAATGAAAGAGTCAAAACAAATGACATAAAAAGAATATGGGCAGAAGTAATTGCAGAAAACTTCCCAAATATGAGGAAACAATTCAACATTCAGATAACCGAAGCATACAGAACACCAAAAAACTTCGACCCAAGTAAAAACACACCGAGATATATAATAGTCAAGATCCCAGATCCAACACAAAATAATATACTGAAAGCTGCTAGAGAGAAGAAGTAGATTACATTCAAAGGAAAACCCATCACAATTACAGCCAACTTCTCTACACAAACCATGAAGGCAAGGAGAGCATGGAGGAGAGTTCTTCGAGTCCTGTAGGAAAACAAATTCCAGGACAGACTATTATACCCTAAAAAACTCTCTTTCAAGTTTGATGGAGAAGTGAAATACATCCACAACAAACAAGAATTAAAGAATTTCATGATGACAAAGCCATCTCTACACAGGCTGCTGAAAGATGTTCTAGAGAGAGACCACAATGACCAGAACTCCAAGAATGAGAATGGAAGGAACCCACCAAACAGGGCAGACAATTAAACACAGGATACAAAGGAGTAAACATTAGTAGGTAAGTATCATGACAATCATAAGTCAACACATTTCAAATATAACCATGCAAATGGACTCAATTCACCAATTAAGAGAAATAGACTGGCACAATGAGTTAGGAAACAAAATCCAATAATATGCTGTATACAAGAAACACACTTAACTCAAAAGGATATTCATAGGCTCAAGTCAAAGGGTGGAAATCAATACTACATGCCCCAGCACCTCAGAAAAAAGCAGGAGTAGCAATTCTGTTTTCAGACAGTCTCAACTTCAAACCAAGAAGGATAAAACAACACAAAGACTTTAACACTCATAAAAATCTATGCACCAAACACAAGAGTACTGAACTACGTAAGACAAATCCGAATGGACGTGGAAAACCTAGAATCTAAGATGACAATCTTAACAGGAGACCTTAACACCCCCTTATCTAAAAAATATACATCAATGAGAAAAAACTTAGCAAGGAAGTAGCAGAACTGAACCAGAGCTTGTAAAAAATGGACCTGGTGGACAAATACAGAGGATTCCACCCAACCACAGCTAAATACACATTTTTTTTCAGCTGCACATGGGTAATTTTCCATAATAGACCACATACTAGTCCAGAGGTCATATGTAAGTATGTGCAAGAAAAGAAATTATTCCATGCATATTATCTGACCACAGTGCAATGAACCTAGGACTAAATGAAAAAAGAAACCAGAAAAACCCACTAAATTCATGGAAGTTATACAACACACAGCTGAGCAATCATGGGTCACAGAAAAAAAATTAAACAAGAAATTCAACAATATCTACAATTCAATGAAAATTCAAGCACAACTGACAGGAAATTATGGGATGCGATGAAAGCAGTTCTCAGAGGGAAAAATCATAGCTATGAATTCACCCATTAGGAAAACAGAATAGGAACAAATAAACACCCTAATGTTGCACCTCTGACATCTAGAAACAGAAGAGGAAATGAAACACAGAGTTCAAAGATAGGAAGAAATCATAAAGATTAGAGCAGAAATTAATTATGCTGAACTGATATGAAGAAAACAGTTCAAAGACTCTACAAGTCAAAAAATTAGTTCTTTGAAAGACAAAATAAAGTTGATAAGCTTCTAGCAAACCTCATCAAAAAGAGACAAGAAAAAATTCAACTACATGCTACTTGGAATGAAAAGGGTGAAATCACCACAGACCCAGTGGAAATGCAGAAGATTATCAATAGTAACTTTGTGAATCTTTATGCACACAGCATAGAAGACACAGAAAATGGACAGATTCCTCAAAAAGTACAAATTACCACAACTAAACCAAGAAGATATAACAACTCTCTCTTTTTTTTTTTTTTTTTTTTTTTTTTTTTTTTTTTTTTTGTCTTTTTGAGACAGGGTCTCACTATGCAGTTCAGGCTGGCCTTCAGCTCACTTTGTAGCTCAGGCTGGTCTCGAACTCCCAACAATCCTCCTGCCTCAGCCTCCCGAGTGCTGGGATTACAGGCCTGCGCCACCAGACCCGACAACAACTCTCAATAACCAATGAAATAGTAAATGTAATAAAAAGCCTACTGACAAAGAAAAGTCCAGGTCCTAATGGACTCACAGCTGAATTCCACAAAAAATTTATAGAATATATAATTCCTACACTCCACAAACTCTTCAGTGAAGTTGAAAAGGAAGCCGTCCTTCCAAAATCATTTCTGGAGGCAAGTATAATACTGATTCCAAAACCAGGGAAAGACAGAAATAAAAAGAACTACAGGCCAATCTACCTCATGCACATAGACGCAAAAATACTCAATAAGATCCTAGTAAATAGAATACAGAAAATCATCAAGAAGATCATACTCTATGACCTGGTAGGATTCCTCCCAGGGATGTAGGGATGGTTCAATATTCGAAAATCTATAAATGTAATACACTATATTAATAGACTGCAATCTAAAAACCACATGATCATCTCAATTAATGCAGAGAAAGCTTTTGACAAACTGCAACACTCATTCCTGTTGAAAGTCTTAAAGAAAATTGGAATAGATGGACTCTACCTTAACTTGATAAAAGCCATCTATGACAACTCAAACCTAACATAATCTTAAATGGGGAAAAATGAAATCTTTTAGTGTTAAATCAGGTACAAGACAAAGATGTCCTCTATCACTCCTCCTATTCAGTATAGTTTTAGAATTATTAACAAAAGCCATTAGAAAAGAGGGGCAAATGAAAGGAATGAGAATAGGTAAAGAAGAAGTCAAATTATCCCTATTTGCAGATGACATGATACTTTACTTGGAAAACTCCAAAAATTTCACGAAGAAACCACTAGAACTGATATGGAAATTCAGTAGCATAGCAGGATACAAAGTTAATAGCATTCCTCTACACATATAACAAGCACACTGAAAGGGAAAGAATAGAAACAATACCTTTCCCAATACCACCATGGAAAATGAAATACCTTGGAATTCACTTAACCAAGGAACTAAAAGATTTTTTTCACACAAAATTATAACACCCTAAGAAAAGAGATTATAGAGGATTTCAGAAGATGGAAAGTTAATCTATGCTCCTGGAAGAATGAACATCATGAAGATGATCATACTCCCAAAATTGTTGTACACATTTAAGGCAATCGCTATCACATTGCCACAAACATACCTCACAGACCTAGAGAAATCATTCCTAAAATTTATTTGGAAGCCCAAAAGACCTAAAATAGCAAAGGCAATATTGCCCAATAAAGACAAGGCAGGAGGCATCACAATTCCTGACTTGAAATTATACTACAAAGCCACTGTGATAAAATCATCTGGTATTGGCAACAAAATAGACCTGAGGATCAATGGAATAGATTAGAAGATGCAGAGGCATCTACCATTGCATTCATCCATTTGACCTTTGACAAAGGGGCCAACTAAGTTTACTGAAAGAAAGATAGTCTCTTTAACAAATGGTGCTGAAAACTGGAATTCTACATGCTGAAAACTAAAACTTGATGCAGCTCTATCACCATGCACTAATCTAAAGTCAAAATGGATTAAATATCTAGACATTAAAAGAGAAACACTCAATATCCTGGAAAAGAGAGTAGGAGGAATGCTCAAAGACATAGGGGTACGTAAAGAGTTCATGAATAAATGTATATTTGCACGGGAAACATGTGAAAGAATCAACAACTGGGATCAACTCTCCTTGAGCAGTTTCTGCACATCAAAAGAAATTGTCAACAAAGTGAAAAGACAACCCACAAATTTTGAAAAAATCCTAACTAATAAGCAATCAGACAAAGGTCTGCTGTCTAGAATATATAAAAAACTAAGATACAACAGGGCCCTCAAATTTAATGACCCAATTCAGAAATGGGCATATGAGATGAATATACACTTCTCAGAGGACAAAATTAAAGAAGTGAATAAATATGCGATAAAATCACATCACTAGCCATCCGTGAAATGCAAATGAGAACAACACTGATTACCGTCTCACTCCAGAAAGAATATCTATCATAAGGAAATCAACCAACAACAAATGGTGGAGAGGTTGTGGGGAAAAGGGAACCCTTCTCCACTGCTGGTGAGAATGTATACTGGTACAACCATTGTGGAGGTCAGTGTGGAGACTCCTCAAAAGAGTAGGACTGGAAATCCCATTGAAGCTGGCTATCCTTCTACTGGGAATTTTCCCAGAGGAACTGAAAATGTAATATCATAGTGATATATGTATACCTATGTTTATAGCAGCACAATCTGTGATAGCAAAATCTTGGAAACAACCAAGATTCCCATCACATGAGGAATGGTTGCAAAATATGTGGTATTTCTATATAATGGAGTATTACTCAGCTATAAAGAATGAAAAACTTGAAGCATTTACATTGAAGTGTATGCCACTTGAACACATACTTGTAAATGAAATAAACCAGACACACATGTACAAATAACATATAGTCTCCCTAGTATAAGAAGTCCAAATAAGAAATGCAAATAGAAATGTACAAGAACAACTAAAAAAATTGAGTCAGATAGTTAGGGCAAACTGAACGGCATATGCTGTAGGGTACTAATCAGCTTGTCTTCTGGATGGTTAACAACCTAAGTTCACAGATCAAAATTGGAGAAATAGAAGGGCTGCAAGGCCAGCCAACATTTTGGCCCTAGCCTTTCAAGGTCAGTGAAGACTCAGGACATAGGAGAACCCATACTGTAACATCATGAAACTCATTTGTGCCCTAAATTTTCTGATCAAGAAGATTATGGAGCCACAGAGGAAAGAGATTGATGATGTATAGTGTGCCTGCAGAGAGTAACATGGAGAGAAAATTTTCTCTCAGGCTCTCATAGAGAGCAAACTGGTCAAGCATTGGCTGTGACTCATCCACATGGGTGACACAGACAAAGGATGCACGGAGTAAGGTACAGGACTACAAGATAAACCCTGAGGGACTTCACTGAACTCATCAGAAACAAAAGCTACATTTTTCTTATTTAGGTCTTGATCTATCTCGGTCTTAACCATACAGCAGAAAAGTATAAAAATGAAGTATATAACATGGGGCCATAATAATAAGTTGAGCTGTAAATGGCTAGAGTCAACAACTTCTTCAGATAGCTCACTATTATTGTGGAATGCTGCACTGTGTTGCATTGTGTCGCTGAGTTCAGTCACTTAAATTGGTTTAATGACAATGGAGTGCCCATCTTTGACAGGTCTAGACAAAAAAGGGGTATACAAAGGAAGAATCATGTTTGGGTATAAACAGTACAGTTAGGTTAAATATGCAGTGCTTCTGTATAATTCTATGAGAAGCAAGATTTGCACTAATAGTGGTTGGGCAAGATATTATGTTGTCTTCTAGTTCTATGGACAAATACTAGGGAGATAACAAGGCAGAAAGTATCAATTATTGAATCTGTGATATAATGCAACTATAAAAAATAAGATAAGTATATAGCTACTCTCTCTTCATTCACTGATTATAGACATGTGCTATAATAATGCCTGTGAGTATAATATCTTGTATGCCACCAAAACATTACAAAAACCTTTTGCAATGTGTTAATTTATCAAATCCATTGTGTTAATTTGTCTTGAAACTGTTTCATTGCTATTTGTTCTTCAATAAAAATAATAATCAAAATAAATAACAAAAAAAAAAGAAGTAAGAACAACATTATAGCTTTTTTTAAGTACTTAATGCTATACTTTCTCTCAATGGTAATAAGATCTGTGTAACTAGCCATGTCTCCTTTTAAATATGACCATAAATAAAATGTTAGTATTTGAAATTCAAGTTAATGACCTAGAATATGTAATCAACTCTTCACTATCATCAGTTTCCTAGTCTCATATTTTTACCTTTTTGTTGTTCAAAATAAATACAATTTAAGCATACTGATACAGGGATAGAAAAAACTGTAGCCACCAAGTATTAACCTTAGGAAAGTTAGAGTAGAGTTGGTATTAGCTAAGACCCAAGAAAATAGCTATCTAAGATGAATACATATTATATTAATAGTATTAATTATTGATTTACATTACCATGACAATTTTATTAATATGTAGTGTTATAGGGGAAGTTTACTGCAAAGTTTGAAAATTAGGGCTTGTATATGTGTAACAACATAACTTTAAAATTTGTAAGATTTAAGAGTATTAGAAAATAACTAACATATCAACCGAGATTTCAGTAATTTTTTTCTGAAACTTATCTGTCATATAGACAAATAAGAGGTATAACAATGCTTGAACCATTTTATTTAGATTGTGAATAAGCAATCTGTGTAGAAATTTGTTGGTAGGAGAATGCATGTTTTTATAAACTTTTAAGACACACACATACAAATTGAACGTGAAACATCCACAGAGAAAAAGTTTAAATTTTTAGTCTTAATTGCACTCAGATCACATTCTCTGACACAATAATTTAAATCATATACATTATATATAAATAAGCAGAAGAAAATAATAATTTTCAATAAGAATTAAGAATACCCTGACAACAAAATACTCCATACAAAAATTTATAGAAACCATCTTTACTTTTTTATTTAAAGAAAATGTTATATTATTAGACAGTTTGAATTACTTGGCACAAAAAAAACCCCCTAACATCCAGATCTTAAGGGAGGAGGAATTATTTGGACTTATGATTTCAGGGATTCCAGTATGCAATGAGCTGTCTCTGAGCCAGAAACATCATGGTAGAGCAAATCTATTTGCCATATGCAAAGGCACAGGGAATGTAACAGCTAGATGATCCCTCCAAAACCCACTCTGTACCCCACCTCCAACTGTGCTCTGCCTCCTAACACAATATTCAGCTAGCAACATCAGTGAATTTTTCCTTTAAAGAGTATAGCAATTCATTATCCAATCTTCTCTCTAAGCATCTCTAATTCTGGTCAGCTTGACAGGTAAAATTAGTTGAAATAAAGTCCACCACTTGCCAGCTTGTCACCTGTTCTTAATGACAATTAATCATCTAATAAAAAGCAAATAATTTCACTTAACATAGTACAACTATCCCACATACAATTGAAGAGGTACTAATTCCTTTCCCCAAAATAGAAAGCATAGATTTCTAGAACAATGACAGAGTGGTGAACAGTGGAATATTAACCCCACTAAAGTCAGAAAATCATATATGGGAGTATAGCAACTTGGTGAAGACAAGAATGTGGGAGGTAGAAAGATCCAGGAAAGCTAATAATGGAGAATTGAAGTCCATGTGGAGAGTAAGATGATGAACTCAATATATAAATGACAGGAAGAAAACTATGCTTTGCCCCTGACTCCTGCCTCATCAACAAACTATCAATTCTCCCTGACTGCCGGCTTACAGAAAGAGAGAGGGGGCTTGAACCTGTAGAAGTGTAGTGAATGTGGGGGACCCTGAAGGCAACCATAGAGAAATGTATAAGTAGAGAAGAGCAATGGTGGACTGCAGTGGTTGGTGAGTGAACCTGTTCCAAACAAAGAGCATTTACTGTATAAAATTTAATGATTGATTTCAGATTTTTCTACAAAACCATAGATCTTGTTCATCTGGTTAAATGTGGCAAACTAAGAAGTTACCACAATTTGTCATTTTCTAAGCTGTGCTTGAAAATCGTCATTACTGACTGGACTACTTTACCAGAGGTGACATAGTTATTCTTCATTGTATAACAAGCCCAAAAGTATTTAAAGGTCATAAACAGGGCTACAGTCCCTTACCAAAGAACCAGGAGTCAAATAGATAGCAATTTCTCACCCCTAATAATTTGAAGAGATAAGCTGCTGTGAAAGACTCAAAAGTGAAAATCCAGCTACCCCCAGAAGACATCTCTAAACAGTAGCAATTTCTTAAACAGTTATGCATACTAGTGATAAAGCTACCTACAATAAGCAGTCTACAAACCCCAATGTAGAATATAATTTTTTAGGAAAATAGGAATACATGGAAGCAAGATCCAATCTCAGATCTCCAGCCCACCTGAGGATCAGTGAGGTGGAAGAAATCTGGAATGCTGGCAGAGGAAACAACAAAGGAGATGAATGAGGCTCTAGAAAAATATTTAAATAATTTCTCAGTTAATTAAAGAGTTAATAACTGTAATAAAAGACATGGTAAGATAATTCTTTTTTTTTTTTTTTTTTTTTTTGGTACCTGGAATTGAACTCTGGACCCTGCGCTTGCCAGGCAAGCACTTATTCTACTGAGTTATCTCCCTGGGCCCGAGAATTCTGAATAGATACAGATTATAAAAAAGGAAGCTTAGGAAAACGATGGAAGTAACAAATGTCAACACACAAAGAAATGGAATCCATGAAACAGTGGAGATTAGAATTTCTGTTGAAAGTATGGACAGCAGAATCAACCAATGTGAGGACAGAATATCAGACCTAGAAGACAGATTTGGGATTAGCGATTATGAACAGAGAGAATATCAAGGGACAATGAAAAATAAATTCAACAGCTTCTAGGTGATACAAAGAATAGCATAAGATTGATTGGAGTCAATGAAAAATCAGGAGATAGCACAAAAGACATAAAAATATCTTTTCATAGAAGTAATGACAGAAAATTTCCCAAGCATGGAAAAAGAATTTCACATACAGATGAGGCTTAAAGAACTCTAGTTATCTGCAAAGCTGTATAAGCAGATGGAAATTAAATAACACCATCCTCAAAAACCAATAGGTCATATTTGAAATTAATAAGAAACTAGACAGTTTCAACAATTAAATGATAATGCCAGTACAGCACTCAGGAACTTATAGGATGCAATGAAACCAGTCCTATGAGAGAATATCCTAGCAGTGAATTCTCACGTCTGAAAAATAGAGGGAGCTCAAAAAAACAACACAATTATGAATCTCAAGCTACTAGCCAAAGAAGAGCAAGTTAAAACCAAAGCATATAAGGCAGGAAATTATAAGTCAAAGAAAACATTAATTCATTTGGAGACTAACAATACAAGAATCGATGAATTGAGTCCGTTCCTTGAAAGATTAAGCATCATAGATAAACTCTTAGCCAACATTCTCTAAGAAAGGAAAGAAAAGATTCAATCCCTGTAATTAGGAGTAAAAAGAGCGAAATTACAATAGATCTTGGAGAAATCCAGAAGATCACCAATACCTACTATAAGAACTTGTACTCTAATAAAATGAAAACAAGTATAATAGAAAGATTCTGAGATGGTGTACATTATAACATTGAATCAGAAAGATATAAAGATTTTAAATAAACCAACATCAGTCAATTAAATTGAAAAACCTACCAACAAAGTAAATTCCAGGAACTGATAGACTCACTGCAGAATTATATGAGAAATTTAGGGAAAATCTAATGCCACTACTCTTCAAACTCTTCAGTGGAATCGAAGGAAAGTAGTACTTCCAGATTCATTCCTGAAAGCAAGAATTACCCTGTAACAAAAAAGTCAAAGAAGAATCAAACCAAAAAAAGAGAACTTTTGACCTATCTAAATTCTGATGCAAAATTCCTCAGTAAGATACTGGCAAACACAATGTAGCAAACCATTGAGAAGATTATACACCATGACCAAGTGGCCTTCATCCCAGGGATCTGAGAATGATTAAACATATGGAAATCAATAAATGTAATATCAACATTATATTAAATGCAATATGTAATATTAAATATTGTACATTAAATATTAAGATTGATTTTAACATTAACCATATTAATAACCAAGAACAAAAGCCACATGACCATGTCAGTAAATGCAGAAAAATGTCAAACACCCTCTTATGAGAAAATAAAATCTTATACAAAGCCAAAGCCAACATAATACTAAATGATCAAAACCTGAAGACTTTCATTTTAAAATAAAAAATAAGATAAAGATGTCCACTGTCAACATTCATGTTCCATATAGTTCTGCAAAAATTACATGAGGAGAAAAAATAAAAGGAACAAGAATAGAAAAAGAACTTAAATTATAATTATTGGAAGATAATATGATAGTCTATGTATAAGACTCCCAAAACAATACCAAAAGACTTCTAGATTTAATAACAAAATTCAGTAGCATAACTTCATGTGAAGTTAATACTCAAAACTCAATAGCATTCCTGTATACAAATAACAAAATCACTAAGAAATTAGAAAAACACAATTTTAATAATCACATCAAAAATGAAATATTGAGGAATTCATAAAACAAAAGAAGTAAAAGATCCTTACATTGACAACTATAGAACTCTGAATAAAGGTGATTAAAGATGATTTCAGAAAATGCAAAGTTATCCCTTTTTTCTGGGTGTGAAAAACCAATATAGTGAAATGACCATAATTGTAAATATTATAGTTCTAATGCAATTATTATCAAAATATCACAACTCACAGAATGAGAGAAAATAATATTAAAATTTATTTGGATCCAGAAGAGACGTGGAATAGCAAAAGTAATTCTGATCAACAGAATAAGGAACACTGCATCACAATCCCTTGTCTGAAATTACAAAGCTATACTGGTGAAATCAGCATGGTACTGGCAAATAAAATCAGATTGGAGGATCAGTGGAACAGATAAGAAGATGCAGAAACAAATATAGACACACTCAACTACTTATATCAACACACTTATATTAAACAAAGTGACAAAACCCCTTCACTGGAACAAAGATATCCTCTCTAGTTAATAAATGTTGCTGGAAAAATTGACTTTCCATATATAAAAGGTTAAACCTAGACCCTGATCAATCACCATGAATTAAACTGAAATCTAAATTCTAAATGGATCAATGATCTAAATATTTAAACAGAACCACTAACTCTGTGTACTGGTTCATGCATTTGTCACTTGAGAAGTTTAATTAAGTGACTGAGCAGCTGGCCAGGATTCTTATTTTGCAAGCATCCTCATCTTTTGCAAGAGGAAAGCATGGACATTGTGCAAGTTCTACACTCCCAGTCCCAGTATAGCTTGTTTATAGTATAAGAGAAGAGGAGAGAGGCTGACTAGTAGTCACAGCTTCTGCCCTTCCCTTTGCTCTTCACTGTTTTCTGCTTCCATGAACTGTTGCTCTCTGCCATGTACCATTCTGCCTGGGAGCCAGCTGAGTATAGACTGACATCTCCACAAACAGTAAGCAAAATAAAATTTTCCTTCCCTCATTTTTAGTGTCAGTTTTTTGTCCCAGTACTAAGTGACAAGTAGTGGAAACAGAATTTGGTACCAGGATGGGGTCATTGCTCTGACTGTAATTGACAATGTGGATTATGAAGTATTGGGTATGGCTAATGGGAAGAGATAAGAAAGGTTTAGAGAGGTAGCCTAGTAGCAAGGAGTCAAAAGGTGTTCAACTGTTTTGTATGGGAGATTCTAGTTAGAACTCAGAAGATCAGAATGCTAATAGAAAGCCTGCCTGTGAAGACCAGGCAGGGGAGGTTTCTGGGGGAAGAAGGACTGTATTGGTTACTGGACTCCAAATGATTTGTGTTATAGCTTGGCAGAAAGTTTGGCTGCAGTTTGCTCATGCCCAGAGACTGCCTGAGACTGAGATCAACCACTGTTGACTAGTTAATATGACAAAGGAAATCTCAAAGCAGTTGAATGTTGAGGCACTAGAATGGCTATTGTTGGGCGATTTTAGTCAAATATATGTTGAGAGTTAAGAGTAAAGAGCCCAGCAGGACAATTTAAAATGTGAGTTTGGCCAGAAAGGAAGTTTCAGGAAAGCTGTGGACTACAAAGGCAGAGATCTCCATTGCTCAGGAGGAACAGAATAGAAAAGATGTTCTGAGGGCATTACAGGAAGTTTCAGTCTCTTGACCTTCTCAGCCTGAGAACCTCAAGGGTAAAGGACTTTGTTTTGAAGAGAAAGCCACACAGCCCCATGTTCCAGAATGGAAGCAGTGGCCATAGCAGATTCAGACTTCTCAGAAATCCAGGCAATTGACATCTACAGTAAAGAGAGAAGAAAGCTTGGCTACTTCTCTAACTGGCAGCAGATCTTGGCATCACCCACATGGCATTGGTTTTAGGTACATGCAGACTGCAGGATTTCTGAGATTAAGGCTTGCACTTAGATTTCAGAGGCCAAGGAGATCAGGCAATGTGACCCTGAGAGGGCAATGTGTAAATCTGTCAGTTAGAAACCTATTCAGTAGAAACCCCAGAAGTTTGGAAAAGCCAGTAACATGGATTGTATGAGAAAAGCTGCAAGGAGGGAACAAAGCCAGCCCCAGAGAGAAGCCATGGGAGCTACTAGCAGAAATGGAGTAGGAGTGGAGCCATGTAAGGCTTTTGAAGCTCAAAACTCCTTACAGGTTGCTTCAGACATTCCATATGGAAGTACAGCACTTATGTTTGCCTTTCTGGATTTTGGACTTGCTTTGGTCCCAATGCTTTGCATCCTGCTGCATATACCTTTTGGAATGGTAATGTTTTTCTTATGCCATTGAATTGTTGGAAGTGTTAACTTTTCATTTACACAGGGACTCACTGCTAATAGTTTTCCTTAAATCCTGGAAGAGACTTGGGACTTAGACTTTTCAGTCATGCTGAAACTGTTAGGACTTTGGCAACTCTTACAGATGGACCAAAATGCCTTGTGTATAAAATGGATGAGCTTGAGTCTTCGAGAGAGGGTGCCCAGGGGCAAAATATGGTTCTAATATAATACAATGTTCAAGTTGTAAAATGTTAATAAGCATGTCTATGTATCTGAACTCTGGCTTAAGGAAGCATCTGTTGCCAAGTTGATACATTGAGAAGTTTACAAGTTTAATTAAATGACTTAGCAGAGAGCCAGGATTCTTGGTTTTTAAACATTCTCATTCTGTGCAAGAGGAAGATATGGACATTGTGTGAGTTCTAAATCTCCAGTACCAATGTAGCTTGTTTATAATATGAGAACAGAGGACGGAGGGTGGCTAGAAGCCACAGTTGCTGCCCTTCCATTTGAACTTTGCTGTTTTCTGCTTCCATGAACTGCTGTTTTTTGCCACTAGCCTGGGAGGCAGCTGAGTACAAACTGAATCCTCCACAAACTGTGAGCTAAATAAATCTTTTCCTCCCTCATTTTGAGTGTCAGATATTCATCCCAGCAATGAAAAAAAAGTAACTGAGACCCTCTGCTAAAAGTTAGAATAGGTAGAGCTAGATAGATGGCTTGGCAGTCCAAGTCCTGCCTTGGAAGTGCAAAGACCCAGAGATTTGATCCCTGGTACCACATATTATGCTGCCCGTGTACCACGCCGGCTACTGAAACCAGGCATGGTGGTACATGCCTATAATCCCAGTACTGGGGAGATGGAGACAGCCCAATCTGTGTAGCAAGACCCTCTACCATATGAAGAAATAAATAAAACATCAAAAAAAATAGGTAAAACTACTGAAGACAGTTATATATGAAGACTTCATGAAAAAAATATCAATAGCACAGGAAATATAATGGAAAATCAACATCTGGTATCTCTTCATATTAAAAAGTTTTTTTCACAGAAAAGGAAACCATTAACAGAATGAAAAGACAACTCAAAGAATGGAAAAAACGTTTTAATCATCTGTTCTTCAGTCAAAGAACTAATATTTAGAACATATTTGGAACTAATAAAAAGTCAGATCCCAGAATTTAAAGACCTAATCCCAAAATGAGCATGTGAAATGAATTTCTGAGCTGAAGAGGTACAAGCAGAAAATGAATATATGAATCAATGTTGAGAAATGTAAATTAAAATAACACTGAAATTACACCTCTTCCCAGGAAGAATGGCTACCATCAAATATTCAGCCAGTAACAAATGCTGGCATGGTTATAGGAAAAAGGAACACTTTTCCACTACTGTGGAGGCAGGGTAGATTTGTTTAGTCACTTTAGAAGCTAAGTAGAGATTCCTCAGAAAACTAAAACTACAGGTTCTATTTGATGGATCAATTTCCTTACCTGGTATCTTCTGAAAGGAATTAAAGATTACCATTTGTCCTTCTTTGTCTGGATTAGTCATCCCTGCTATACCATTTCCCCTTTTTAATCTGTTGATTCAGAAGAGTTAGGAATCCAAATGGGCCAGAAGAATCTTAACTTCCAATACAAAAAATGATGTAGTATGATAAAGTAAAACAACGTTCTAATTCTGGAACATAAAAGTATAAACTCAAATCAAATATGATTTGAATTTAAAATCCATATATATTATAACTTTTATAAATAAATTTACATTTTCTTTGTATTCACGTAAAATATATATAATTGCATACAATAAAATAGATGTCGCTATTAATTACATATTGTAACCCAGACCCATCACAGCTTAGCTGATGAGTGAGAACTGCAGGCCCAACGCACCAGAGAGACCTTTCCCAGCATGCTCCGGTTCTGCCCCATGGCCCCAGAACCAGCACAGCTCAGCTGGTAAGTGAGAACTCCAGGCCTGCCATGCCACAGAGACCTTTCCCAGTACTCTCAACTCCTGTCCTGTCGCCCCAGACCCAACACAGCCTTCTAAAACCAACCACGCTAGAGAGACCTTGCCCACTGTTCTCAACTTCTGGCCTGAGGCCCCAGACCCAGCACAGACTGCCCCATGAATGAGAACATCCACTACACTTTTGGGAGTCCAGTGGACCAGCCAAAGCCCAGGCCTCATGCCTAGAGAGCGACTGGCCTGAGACACAAGGGCCCACTCTGGCAACTTCCTGGATCCTCGCCCCCAAGCCCGCCAAGTGGATGGTAATTTTAATGAGTTGCCTGGCTTCCTGGTTCGGTGTGTTCAGTCTGAGGGAGAGTTTTTGGCTTCTTCCAGCATGCATTGCACTACCCAGATACCCACACCCAAACCCACTGAGCAAGCGACCGGTCTCTGAGACCTCAGGGCCCACTTGGCAGCAACACCCTGGAGCCCCTGCCCCCAAGCCTGCCAGTGAGTGGGAATTTTCTAGAGGCCCTGGGCATTCAACGTCAGTGAGTGTGTGGTCAGGCTGACATAGTCTTTGGTTTCTCCCTGCACACTCTGCAACATTCAGAACCTTCGGCCCCAAGACATCCTAGCCAGAGACCTGCCTGAGACACTCAAGACAGACCCTCCTGGCAACTACCCAAAGCTGATGCCACCAAGCCCACCACGGGAGCAAAAAATTTTGGTGACTCTCCTGGCACTTGATCCACCCTGCCCAGCATGGTGACAGTGAGGGAGAGCTTCTGCACCCCCAGTGCTCCTCTGACCAGGGACCCAACAGAGGGGAACCACAGGAGCTACTGCAAAAAGGAACTGAACACAACAGCTAGATCCAGGTGAGGCATAACTGGATAACCTCAAACTTAATAGACTGACACCTGAATCTCATTGCACACTAAGGTTATAGCAGCACCAAAGCCCTACACAAAAGGTCAAAATTCAGTGATATATAAAATGAGAAAGACAAGGAGAAAAATGAAATCTCAGGCCTCAAGTCCATCAGTAGTGCAGAGGACACTAGCTCAGCTGAAATGAATAAATCAACAAATATGGAAGCAAAGGAAAAACAGCAAAAAGGTATAGAGGAACTCAGGCCAGAATTAACTCCTGAAATAAAAAAGAAATATTTGAATACATAGTATCTGAAGTAATGAATCAAATCCAGAAACATATGGGGTAAAACAAATTCTCACTCAGAACAAATGCAGAGAACACTATTCCAGCTGAAATGTATGAAATAACAGCATCAGAAGCAAAGAAACAACATCAGGAAGATGATGAAGAAAACAAAGCTGAAATAATTTCAGAAATAAAATAAACAATTCTTTGGAAATCATGGCATCTGAAATACAGAAACAATTCCAGAAATGTACACAGGAAACCCAACATAGAAGAAACACTGCAAAAAAAAGAATTAATAGCTACCTCTAAAGATAACATGGATAAAAAAAATAGAGGAGTTCAGAAATATGATGGATTCCTGGAATGAGCAATACAGAAAAGAAATAGAATGCATGAAACAGAGTCAAAGAGATATAGAAGAACTAAAAATATCAATCACGAGTCTACAAAACTGTTTGAGCCAAAGTGAAGACAGACTTTCAGATCTTGAGGACACTGATGCAGCTAGTGAAAAGGTGAGAAAGGATCTCTTAAAAACAATGAGAATGCAGGAAAAAATAATCCATCACCTACAAGATGACGCCAGGATGAATAATGTGAAATTAATTGGTATCAATGAGAATGAAGGAGTCAATACAAATGTCATAAAAAGAATGTGGGCAAAAGTAACTGCAGAAAACATCCCAAATATGAAGAAACAATCCAACATTTGGTTAATTGAAGCATACAGAACACCAAATAACTTCAACCAAAGTAAAAAGACAACGAGACACATAAGAGTCAGGATTACAGAAATCCAACACAAGGATAATGTACTGAAAGCTGCTAGAGAGAAGAAGAAGGACACATTCAAAGGAAAACCCATCAGAATTACAGCCAACTTCTCTGCACAAACTATGAAGGCAAGGAGAGCATGGAGCAGAGTTCTTCAAGTCCCATAGGAAAATAATTTCCAAGCCAGATTATTATACCCTGAAAAACTCTCTCTCAAGTTTGATGGAGAAGTGAAATACTTCCACAATATATAACAAATAAAGAATTTCATGATGACAAAGACATCCCTGCACAAGTTACTGAAAGATGTTCTAGAGAGAGACCACAATGATCAGAACTCCACAAGTGAGAATGGAAGGAACACACTAAACAGGACAGACAATTAAGCACAAGATAAAAAAGAGTAAACAACATCAGGTTGCTATCATGACAATCATAATCAACACATTTCACTTATAACCATCAATATAAATGGACTCAATTCACCAATTAAGAGAAATAGACTGGCACAATGGATTAGGAAACAAAATCCAACAATATGCTGTATACAAGAAACACACTTAACACAAAAGAACATTCATAGACTCAAAGTCAAAGGATGGAAAACAACACTACATGCTCCAGCACCTCAGAAAAAAGCAGGAGTAACATTTGTTTTCAGACAGTCTCAACTTCAAGCCAAGAAGGATCAAACAACACAAAGAAGGCCACTATATATTTGTCAGGGGAAAAATTCATGAGCAAGAGGTAACTCTCTTAAATATCTATGCACCAAACACAGGAACACTGAACTATGTAAGACAAATCTTAATGGACACAAAAAAACCTAGAATCTAAAACCACAATTAACAGGAGATCTTAACACCTCCTAATCTAAAAAAAATACATCAACCAGAAAAAAATTAGGAAGGAAGTAGTAGAACTGAACCAGAGGTTCGAACAAAAGGACCTGGTGGACATATACAGAGGATTCCACCCAACCACAGCTAAATACACATTTTTTTCAGCTGCACATGGGTCATTTTCCAAAATAGACCACATACTAGTCCAGAGGTCATGCGTAAATATGTGCAAGAAAACAGACATTATCCCATGCATATTATCTGACCACAGTGCAATGAAACTAAAAATAAATGGAAAAAAAAAAAAAAAACAGAAAAACTGGCTAAATTCATGGAAGTTAAACAACACCCTACTCAGCAATCATGGGTCACAGAAAAAAATTAAAGAAGAAATTCAACCATATGTACAATTAAATGAAAATTCAAGCACAACTGACAGGAAATTATGGAATGCGATGAAAGCAGTTCTCGGAGGGAAAAATCATAGCTATGAACTCACCCATTAGGAAAACAGAATGGGAACAATTAAACACCCTAATGTTGCACCTCTGACATCTAGAAACAGAAGAGGAAATGAAATACAGAGTGCAAAGATGGGAAGAAATCATAAAGATTAGAGCAGAAATTAATTCTGCTGAATTGATATGAAGAAAATAGTTCAAAGACTCCACAAATCAAAAAATTAGTTCTTTGAAAGACCAAATAAAGTTAACAAGCCTCTAGCCAACCTCATTAAAAAGAGGCAAGAAAAAATTAAAGTACATGCAACTTGGAATGAAAAGGGTGAAATCACCACAGACCCTGAAGAAATTCAGAAGATTATCAATAGTTACTTCAAGAATCTTTACACTCACAGAATAGAAGGCACAGAAGAAATGGACAGATTCCTGGAAAGGCACATATTACCAAAACTGAACTGAGAAGATATAACAACTTTCAATTAAGCCAATAACAGCCAATGAAATATGAAATGTAATAAAAAGCCTACCGACAAAGAAAAGTCCAGGTCCTGATGGATTCACAGCTGAATTCTACAAGAAATATATAGAAGATATAAACCCTACACTCCTCAAACTCTTCAATGAAACTGAAAAGGATGTAGTCCTCCCAAAATCATTTCTGGAAGTAAGTATTATACTGATTCCAAAACCAGGGAAAGACACAAACAAAAAGGAAAACTACAGGCCAATCTCCCTCATGAACATAGATGCAAAAATACTCAGTAAGATCCTAGCAAAAGAATACAGCAAATCATCAAGAAGATCATACACCATGACCAGATAGGATTCATCCAAGGGGTGCAAGGATGGTTCAATATTTGAAAAATCTATAAAACTAATACACTATATTAATAGACTGCAATCTAAAAACCACATGATCATGTCAATTGATGCAGAGAAAGCTTTTGACAAGCTCCAACACTATTCATATTCAAAGTCCTAAAGAAAATTGGAATAGATGGACTCTACGTTAACTTGATAAAAACCATCTATGACAACCCAAAAGCTCATATAATCCTAAATGGGGAAAAACTGAAATATTTTACTCTTATATCTGGTAAAAGATGAGGATGTCCTCTATCACCCCTCCTATTCAATATAGATTTGGAATCATTAGCAACAGCCACTAGAAAAGAGGGAGAAATGAAAGGAATAAGAATAGGTAAAGAAGAAATTAAATTATCATTATTTGTACATGACATGATACTTTTGTGGAAGACACAAAAAATTCCACCAAGAAACTTCTAGAATTGATGTGGAAACTCAGTAGCATAGTAGGATACAAAGTCAATACTCAAAAGTCAATAGCATTCCTCTACACAGATAACAAACTCACTGAGAGGGAAACTATAGAAACAATAACCTTTCCAATACCACCACGGAAAATGAAATACCTTGGAATTCACTTAACCAAGGAAATCAAAGATCTTTTCACACAAAATTATAACACCCTAAGAAAAGAGATTATAGCGGATTTCAGAAAATGGAAAGATATTCCATGCTCCTGGATAGGAAGAACCAACATCGTGAAGATGGCCATACTCCCATCGTTGTACACATTTAATGCAATCCCTGTGTAACTGGCAGCAACACTCCTCCCAGACCTAGAGAAATTGTTCCTAAAACTTATTTGGAACCACAAATGACCTAAAATAGCAAAGGCAATCTTGGTCAATGCAGAGAAGGCTGGAAGCATATCACAATTCCTGACTTGGAATTATACTGCAAAGCCACTGTGATATAATCAACATGGTACTGGCAAAAAATAGACATGAGAATCAATGGAATAGATGAGAAGATGCAGAGGCATCTACAAACACACACAGACATCTGATCTCCATGTGACTCTCCCCGGGCAAACTATAGATCGCCTTCCTCTGTGGCTCTGTAATCTCCTTGATCAGAAAATCTGGGGCACAACTGAGTTTCATGATGTTACAGTACAGGTTCTCCTATGTCCTGAGTCTTCGCTCACCTTGAAAGGCAAGAGTCAAAATGTTGACTGACCTTGCAGCCCTTCTATTTCTCCAGTTTTTGATCTCTGAACATATACATTTGTCTAAATAAATAAAATTTTTAAAAAGGTCAATACTATGTTATTTGAAAACAATAACAAATATATAATTCCTCTAAATAATTTAGCCTGTGTACTGAATTATGCAATAAAAGCAAAATGCTAACTGCAAAAAAATAATAATAATTGCATATTGTGTAGAAACATAAACTTTGTCTTATATGTTCTTCAAGTATACAACTGAAATCTTAGTTTGGTTCTGTCTAGATCCCTAAATAGTAATTGCATTTTACTTAATTTAACTAGAATTTGTAAAGAGCATGAAACGGGGAATTTAAGGACATTGAACTCAAGCTCCTCCCCCAGATAACTGTCAGGATAGTTAGCCCTCAGAGAACCAAGGCCTTGAGCCTGCATCTCTGGCCTCTTTTCGCCGGCCGGATGTTCATCTCTGGTCATTGCAAAGAGCAGTAAGGACTGATGGCCTTCAGACAGTGTGAGGATGTTTCAAATTTGTGGCCATGACTTAATTATTTGACAGTAATAAGTGAAAAAGTGAGAGCCTTCTGCTAAACAGGAAACTCTCAAACCTCTACAGAAGACCTGATCATACTTTAAAATGCAAGCAGCAAATAAATCAGGTTTACTTGAGAAGGTCATAGAGATGATATTTTTATGAATCACAGGCAACACACCGAAAATAAAAAGATAAGGTTATATCAAACTGAAAAGTTTTGTACAGTCAAAAGACATCTGCGTAGAAAAAGAGATGAAATTTCCAAAGCATGCATCTGATATGGATGCAATTTCTAAAATATCAAACAGCTGCTATGACACACTAGTAAAAATCTAGTTAATGTCCAAATTAAAAGTGGCTATGTACCAGCCCTGCCCCAGGGAGCAGTGAGCTGGCAACCGAGACTGAGAATGGTGGAGGTGGCTGTGTTCCCAGAGCTTGGGATTCTTAAGACAGGAGGATTCCTATGAATCTGATCTGTGCAGTGGGAACCTGTGGATCCTGCACTAAATACATTAAATAAATACATAAATAATAAAAATGGGCTATGAACTTAAATAGTAGTGTAACACACACATACCCATGCCCAAAAATGTATATGAAAAAGATGTTTAGCATAAATAATTATTGGGGAATACAAATAAAATTACAATTGGAGATCACGTCCTGTAAAATTGATAGCAAATTCTGCTGAGGAAAGAACTTGAATATCTACTTTGCTGTCAGTGCAAATGCAAAATGACACAGCCACTACGGAAAACAGAATGGAAGCCAGTCAAAATTTTGAAAATGAAATTAGAGTAAAATCCAGCAATCCCACTTTTGTATATTTATCCAAAAAATTGAAGTCAGAGTGTTGAAGAGTTATCAACACTCTCATGTTCATTACAGCAAGTCTCATGATAGTCAATATACAGAAAGAACCTACATGTCCACATACAGATGAGTGAATAAACAAAATGTGACATGTACACACAATAGCATGCCATCTAAGCTTAAAAGAAAGTGAACTCTGTGCTATGCAGCAACATGAGTGAATCTGGAGAACATTATGTTAAGGGGAAAACGTGTCACAGAAAGACAAATACAGATGACTACTGTGCTCTGAGGCATCTAAAACAATCAAGTCATAGAATGAAAGAATGAAATGGTGGTTGTCAAGAGCCACAGGGACAGAACATGAAAAATTATGAAATGGTAGTCGTGAAATTTCTGTTAAGTAACATGGGTAAGTTTAGAGACCTGCTGTACTGCATTGTATCAACAATCAACAATAATGTACACTAGACATTTACTTAAAATTTTGTTGAAAGGGTAAATACTATGTTAAGAATTTAAACCACAATAAAACGAAACTGAGAAAGGGACAAAGTACTTGGCTCTTTTGTTATTGGATCAAGAATTTGGAGGAGGGGAGTAGAGATTTCTGGGAATATTAAAGAAGAAGCCAGGGCATGGCCTACTTTTAACCTATCAGTGTCACATGTACAAGGACAATATCTACATTGAATATGAATTTCACTTACCAAATGTTGGCTAGACTGGTGTGAACAGAAACATAATATCACCTCACAATTTGCAATATAAATGTTAATATAAAAATCACTTAAACTGAGCTTTAGAAGAATTTTCTTTGAACTCATATTTAAATGTGTTTCCCTGATTCTTAGAATTACTTGTCAACTACTAAACCCTATTACAAATTGTCAGGGAAAGCCCCTAAAGGTGCTAATAGGCCGAAGTTGAAGGCAATTCCTGGAAATATTTTATTTGTTGGAGGCAGCTCATATGCAAGAGGGAACACAGAGGAAATACTTGAAGTTCAGGACTACATTTGGAGACAGTAGACTACGTAACTGATAACAGGCTTTCACTGTGTGCTCCTATGATACCTTCAACAGGACAGATGAAGGGGAAGAATTGATTTTTTAAAAAGAATTCAGGTAGTTCAGGATGATATGAAATGTAGGCCAAACTGTCAAGTTAAAGCCATTTGCATGTGTGTTTAGTATATGTCTATATAGGTAAAATGAATGATAATAATATTATTTTTACAGAGAAGGAAAAAATGTCAGAACATAAGTAGTGTTATTAAAAATAAATTTCTTGGCGGAAAGGAATTAGAGTAAAGATTCAAATCTTGTGTGTTGTAGTAACTTCACACACACACACACACACACACACACACACACACATTAAAAATGAAGAGTATTTTTAAGTTGGGGAAATGACAAGGCAACAGAGTCCTCTCTTCTTAGCATCATGCAGGGAACTCTAAGCAAAGAAACATCATGGAGCAGCTCAGGCTCTGATGGCTCTGAATCCTGCCATGCTTTCCACATTCCCAGTAAAAGTTTGCAGCCTTTCAGTCTGGAACTCAGGTAATGGGCCTGTGTGAGCTTCTTAAATACCAAGTGTACAAGCAAGTTTTCTCTCAGGCTCTCACAGAGAGCAATCTGGTCAAGCATTGGCCGTGACTCATCCACATGGATGACACAGACAAAGGAACTACAGAATAATGTACAGGACTACAAGATAAACCCTGAGAAGACTTCAATGACCACATAGGAAATATAAAGTACATGTGTTGGTATATAAGTTTGGATCTACCTAGGTCTTAACCATC
>PVKA01022070.1:0-37692 GCA_004027165.1 Ctenomys sociabilis
TTTTTTTTTTTTTTTTTTTTTTTTTTTTTTTTTTTTTTTTTTTTTTTTTTTTTTTTTTTTTTTTTTTTTTTTTTTTTTTTTTTTTTTTTTTTTTTTTTTTTTTTTTTTTTTTTTTTTTTTTTTTGCAGAACTGGGGATTGAACTCAGGGCCTTACACTTGCCAGGGAAGTGCTTATTCCACTGAGCCATCTCCCCAGCTCCCCTATATCATTTGGAGGTCATCCACTGAGATCATTTTTCCCCCATAATACTCATCCTACTATTTTTACGATGTGATGTTGGACTAGCTACTTCATCTCTCTGTCTCTCGGTTTTCCCTTTAGTAAAAGAATGCTCTGGTCTTTTCACTTAACATAGTTTTAAAATTTTGAGTGAATCAGATTACAAGAACTATTGGGTCAAAGCTCTTAAGTTACCCAGAGTAACTCAACATTCCTTAATTTCATGGGCAAGTTTCTGTGTCTTTAGATATCAGTGTTTTCTTCCTGACCCACTTTTACCAACCTTTCAACATACTCTAACGACTGCCAACATGTGGTACTTTATAGCTTAAATAGAATGAGCTACAGAAAAAGCACAAAATCAAGAATTATTACTCAGAGAAACTGAAATTATAATATTATCTAAAGCAGTAGTTTCCACAGAATTTTTAGAGCCTTGTTTATTTAAGCCTGATCTTTCTTAGTCAAATGCAAAGAGAGCTCTTTTGAAAACCCGTAGTCTGGACCAGAGAATCTCTTTGTTTTTGTTCCTTATATCTTTTTATATAAGAGTAGGTAACTGGAGTTGTTAGACCTTGTATACAAGCTGAAAATTAATTGTGTTAAGAGCTGAATTATTGTATAGATCCTTAAACATTTAAACTACTTTTTGGAATTAAAATCTTAAATTACAAGATTATATGTACAACTCTAGATTTTAAAACTTTTTAAAATCATTTATTTATTTATTTGGTACACAGTCTCACTACACACCTTGGATTCATAGTGATCCTCCTATCTCAGCCTCCCCAGCACTGGGATCACAGATGTGCACCACCATGTACAGTTTCAGTGTCTCATATGGTACGCCTAGGGTTCTGGGGCCAGAATGGCACATGGTACTGGGGATCAAATTCAGGTCTTTGTGCTTGCCAGGCAGGCACTTAGGCCATAGAGTTGTCTCCCTAACCCCACAATTCTAGCTTTAATGTGACAAAAATTGATATTTTTTTACCCATTATTCTCCATTCTTAGGAAATACTATTTTGTTGTTTGAACTTTGCCTGCAATTCATCACTGAGATCCTTAGTTTTATTTGAGCAGTTACTTGGCTTTTCACTAATTCCTAGGTTTAAGTGAATACCAGGCATAAGGGAGCTGTGGCTGCAAACTTGCTCCTTTGAATCTCATTGATAAGAGGGGCAGGAATGTCCTGCATATAAACAGTCTAAAACTAAGGTTTCCCAGCAAGACCTCCCCAGTTCCTGCTACTTTTACATGGTCTGGGTCATTCGCTACATGGCGACCTCTTTATTTTAGTGGTACTGCTCACAAATTTTGTTTTCCAAAATTACAGCTTTTTGAGTAGCAGTTGGTGAAGCTTGGTGGACGGCACTACTGTACATTTGTACCACATAGATGTCCTAACTTGTGCTGTGTAGACAAGACTCTGGCTACATCTTGCCCTCATCCATTCCTCCTCAGTTACATGTCTAGCTCATCTAGTAAGCATCTGATGCTTGAAGCTCTGTGACTGTCAGGAGTACAAATAAAACACTACCACCATCACCATAAACACACACACACACACACACACACACACACACACACACACACACGGAAACATGGAAGTATTTTCTATAGAAAAGCTGAACACTGGTGTAGAAAACAGCATTTAAAAAATCGTGTGAATATTTTATGCAAATTGGGGTTCTAAGATTGAAAAATGACCTATGTGTGCCCCTCTCCGACAAAGAGGGGAAGTATGTCTTCCTTTCCCTCTGGTATTTGAGCACTAGTGATACAGGGCGAAAAACTGATCTCGGGTGGGTGACCTCCAAATGACATAGGGAACCTCCAAATGACAGGGAAAAACATCTCTGGACCTGACCTGTATGAATTCATGTTCTCTAAAACCAAAGAATGAATTTTAGGAACAAACGGAGGTTATGAGCAGAATAGATTTACTGAGGGAAAGAAGCTCCTGTTCGAGAGAGGGACCAGAAGGGGGCCCCTCAGTGGGTAGTTCCTCAGGAAGTTGTCTCTTCCAGGGACTTTTAGAGAGGAAAACCATGTGGTGAGGTGAGTCTAGGGTGGTGAAGAAGACATGGGAACTCGCTTAGGTGGATAAGAGGTGGGATAAAACTATGGTTAACCAATGAGATTACAAGCACCGTTGCTCAGGTAAAATTTTGATTAAATCCAGTACCAAATGGGGAAGTGAGTCACGCAGCAAGCAGCAAGTGGACATGAATATGAGACAGGGTCTCTTCCTGTTGAAGGTTGGGCTAGTTACTCAACAGGGCTCTTTCAAGGTGATTGCTACCTATCTAGAATACCAACCCTTGATGCCCATCCCTAGGGAAGTGTGTAGCTGCTTCCTCTTCTGTCTTGGTCTTGTGGTGTGGCGCATAGGCAGTGTCTGTCTCTTCCAAGTTGCAAAGTCACCTTGCCTGCAATCTTGTCTCCTTGAGGGCCTGGTGCTCTCTGACTGCCTATTATATTTCTATCTAACTCCACCGCCTACACTAGGACCTGCCCCCCTTGGGCAATCTTCAAGATTAAAATATCCACAGCAATTGTGGAAGGAGCTGTCTGCTGTGACTTTAAGACCAGCTTGCCACACTGTTATGCGAGTCAGTCAGAGATTTAGCTCTGACAAACAATTTGGGTAGAACTCTTTGTCCCAGAAAACCTCCCAGTCTTACCTTTGTTCTCTGCATACAGCGGAGGACATCTGGTCTGGGCATGTGTGACCTGGATTACAGTACTATTTGTCATAAAGCTCTTTTATCAGAGATTCATGTGTATATTTTTGGCTTGACTTTGACAAAGTGATGTTGGTTGACTCCTGGGACTAAAGTTTTAAGAGACTTTGGAGCTTCCATTTGTCACCTTTTTGGAAGTCAGCCATCGTGTAAAGAATTGAAACTACCTGGGTAGAAAAATACCTCAGAGGATAGAATGGAGGATGAACAAAAGAAGGCCAGCCAACCCCAGTAGCTCCAGCCATACCAGCTGCGTGCCAGATGTGTGCGTGAGGTATCTTGGATCTGTTAGCCCAGGCAAACTGCTCCAGCTCACATCCAAAGGTGGAGTCTGGACTTTTTTCGTGACAGTGCAATTGTCCAGCATTTGTTAATTAGTTCTTTCATGTCATCCTTGGGGTAGCTTGTTATGTAATGCTAGGTAACAGGAGTGCTATGGGAAGCCCATCTGCTCAGTAACAGCAGGAGTTTTAAAGGCATAGAGCTCATGTATGGTTCATCTCTCTGCTTCTTTTTTCTCTCCCCCTTTCTTTTTCCTCTTTCTAAAACAGTATCTACAGATGCAAATCATATCTTATGTCTATGAGGTGACTGGAAAAATAATACCTTATGTTAAAGACATCAGGTAAGGAAGATGACCAGGTTGCTGGTGGCATCCTTGGACTAGTAGTCTGGACTAGTAGGTCTGCTCTTATCTGCTTGTGCCCAGAATTCTCATACTTGAATATGCACTTCTGCATATATACTTTAAACTTACCTGTTGGGGTTGCTCCCTCTTCCAGGTGAATGTAATTTAAATGGCTTTTAACTTTTTGTTGAAATTTAAAGATATTTTCAAAAACTTATGATATTATTGTATTGGGCAAAATCAAGTATTTAAATAAGACATGTCACTGTAGAGCAAAACTAGGTTTTCAAAGAGAATGATATTAACACAAAGAAGTACTTCTATCTTTACATCTGCCTGAAACCTATTACAAATAAATAATTAGCATGTAATACATCAAATGCAACTCACAACTTCTATGCTTAGTGATCCATTCACTTAATTGATTAATCAACTGCACTGAGCCTTGTTTTCTTCACCTTAAAATAGGATTCAGTAGTAAATGTCATTTGCAGAATTGTGGAGAAGTAAAGATGTATGTGAGATGCCTATACTTGTGTGCACACCAAGTAGATCCTTGACAAATGTGAGCTAATTATTTCTGTGAACATCAACTCTCTGATTTGCATTTTCTTTTCTATACTATAGTGAGGTATGGAATTATCATCATGCCCCACCCAGTAAAGGTTGCAATTTATTTAGATATGTATTTACAAAACATCAAGCTGAAGTTGCCTAAGCTTTTCTGAGCATATGGAAAAGAGGTGGGAGCTGACACCTTTTGTTACTGACTGTCACTGGCTTTGCTTGGGCTGATGATATTTCTGGAATTTTAATATTACACAAAATAAAATGAAGCAAACAGCACAAGGAATCTGATATTTCTGACTGGTGCTTGATCACTAGTGTTGATGGAAATTTGGCAATTTTACCATAACAGCTCAGCCTAATAGTGTTAGTGTCTTACATTTTAAGTCATTTCCTAAATGAAATATGTTTAGGTGTTCCAGGTCGAGCTCTGCTACTGTCTGGCTGCCTATTATTATCATGCTGTCTTGGTTTCTGAAGTGCAAAATGGGGTTATAAGACAGACCTTTTCTTTGTTTCTTTCTCTCTCAGAATATTTTTTGGTCTCAAAATTTATTCAGGTACAGTATAAGAATGTAAATAATATGCTCAGGAAAAAATGCAACTAAGAAAAAATGCAAGGATATATTGAAATGAGATAAAAGTGAACAGTGAGTGAGTCATCTGCCAAGAGATATTGTGTGCTTGCTGAACAAGGGCCAGGCTTTTGACAGTGCTCCCTAGCAGCTAAGAAAAAAATAAGAAGATGGGTCACACATTCAGAGGGTCAATTCACCATCTCAGTCGGTACAAAACTCAAACAAAGCAATTACCCGAGAGAATTTATGTTCTGATTAACTTTCTGCTGTAAATATCTTAATGTGTTTGCTAGGGAAACTTCCTAGAGAAAGGTTCAAAATAGACCAATGATAGAGTCATAGTCTAAAAGGACTGGCAAGATAGCTCAGCAGACTAAACTTGCTTAGGCAAGTGCAGGAACTGGGGTTTGATCCCCCATACCACATATGGAGCACCCTGAGCTGGCCACCAAATCTGGGTGTGGTGGCACTTGCTTGTAATCTCAGTGCTGGAGAGGCTGAAAACATGAAGCTACTAGTCTGAGCTGCATAGTGAGACTCTGAATCAAATTCATAAAAAAAAAAAAAAGAAAAGAGTCCTAAAGCATAAAATTTGGTACAATGACTGCAGATGGGGCCAGACCAGTACGTATGTCAATACAAGCTTTCTGATGACTTGAATGAAGCCAGAGACTCATAGAGAGACTTGGAAGGGTTGCACATGCTATAGGTAGACCTTCATTACATTTCGTTTGAGTGAATTTATGTTACCAACTGGATTGTAACCATAATGGGTTATAAATTGGGTTTTCAGTTAATTTCAGTGAAACATGTGAGAAGTTTTGATCAATCCTTGTGGAAGATCCAGGAGAGAAAGCTGCCTTAACATCATGCAGATGACCCAGGAGGTATCTGTGGGCAGAGGCAGGAATTAGATTTTTCAACAAAACCAAACTAAAACGAATATTAAAATACTAAAGTCAGGTAATAAATGAGAGACAGACATTTAGATAAGTGAGTCTAAATAAAATACAACTTTTACATAAGAGAATTTATCCCAAAGATAGAATACTAATTTTAAAATATGGAATAACAAATTAAAAAAAAAAACTAAACTTGAAAATATGTGCAAAATGAGGTAAAAATGTCTAAAAAGTAAAAAATGAGGTTAAGACTGAAAGTACTATTTTTTTAGAATATTCAAATGAAGTTAAATTATTGCTATCAAAGTGTAAGGATAAGTGTTCATGTTAAAATAAGGAGGTAGGAAACCTAAAATATAAAAATAAAATAATGAAATTAGAGTAAATAATCTACAAATTCCTAATAACTTTAAGTCAATATTGAGATGATGAACAATTGAAATCAATTTTTGGAAAAGGCTGAGAACAGGAAGGCACTGCAGTCACAACCAGAGCCCTTCGTGAGGAAGCTTTTCCTGGCAGGGCCTGAGGAACTGTCCTCCACGCAGGCCAGAGCCATGCACGTTCCTCAGTCCATTTACATAAAAGGACTGTCGCAAAGTTTCCCGGATGCTGGAGTCTCCTTATGGAGGTGGTTTCTAGGTTTTTTTGGCCTGGCTAAAGCATTGGACAAAACAAGTGAAAACAGTGGCCAACTTTCATATTTATCTGGGGTACAAAAAAAATTAAAGAGGAAAGTGAAATTACAAAAGTGAACATTAAGGGAGAAACTAGCTTTGCTAAGTGAGTTTGGAAAGAATAAAAATAAGAAAATATGCAAAAATAAAAGAAATAGAAAAAATAAGAGTATACCTAGAGAGAAGCCCACTCATACGGCGGGCCAAGGTGGGTAGCATTTTAGCAAACACTTCATGGTGTCTTACGTCCTTTTTTTAAATTCTACACATGGTGGATTCTCCCCAGATGTCCTCGTACATGGCTTTGGAAACTGTTCCCTGCATTTGTCCTAGGTTTTATAATTAACTTGTCCTTCTGTCCCCTTTCCCCCATCCCCAGGAGCTTTGTCGTGTTTTGCCTTTCTGTCTCAGAGCCCTCCTGTTAACATTTTCCATCATTATAAATAAAATTGTGGTAAGCTCTACGTATGTACATTTTTCCACATGCTTTCTAAAATAACATTCTTGAAAGTTTAGTTGGCTAGAGTAAATACATAGTTTTGAAAGCTCTTTGGTGATATGTAATGTCAAATTATCCTTGCAATAATGTATATTTAAACAACAGTGCATGAAATTGTCCATTTCACTTCTCACTAATCTATTCTAAATCTTAACATACTGTTTTCCTTGCTATTGACACTTGGAGAACATTTTGTCTTGAATTGTGTTTCTTTGATTGCTGGTGAGATTGAATCAATTCTCATTAAAGAGATGCTTATTTATTCAGATGTCTTTCTTTCCTCTGCTAATCTTGATGTAAACAGTCTAGAATACTTCAGTTCTTACAAGGCAGATAAGCTAATGGTGTGGTCATTAATCAGGGTGTGTTTATTCACCATTCTTATGGTCAGCAGGTCTTTCAAAATTTCCTGCTTACCTAGTTTTCAAATCTGGCTTCATGCCTAAGAAAATGGAAATAATGATCAGTTTAATGATGACAGTTGTTTGAATTGCCAACATTACTTAGTGACATAAAAACATGCTAAGGTGACTTTTTGAACTTTCAGTTGTGTAATTAAAATATGAAAATGAAACAATAAAAGAAACCCAAGTCACTATATAACATAAGTGATACCCTATGAGATTCAAGTTTTATTTCTTAATACAATTTATGAACTATACACTACACTTTTGCCTAATGCATATCAAATCTTCTTTGGTTGGCTTTTCATATGCTGTCTTATAAAATTAAGTTTCAGATCACAGCATGAAATATAGAAAACATTTACACTTTCATAGAGAAAATTTAAAAGTTATACAATATTTAGCCAAAAATCTTAAGTGTCTTATAGTTTAGTGAGAATTATTCAAAATGAACAAAACTATTTAAAATCTGTAGAGAATTTAAGATTGACATTTCACTAAATAACATTTTAGGATTTGGAGGAGGTTTTTTAATTTGGTTAAATAAGAAAATCTTTCAACAAGAAAGACATTTAAAATGTAATTCTAATACTTTGTGTTAGCAGAATGGTTCAGTGGCTAAGGAAAAAACAGCTCCAAGCATTGAATGTCTGAAAACTCAGTCAGATGTAAAAATGATTTTTAAAATCATGGTTAATTTGGTAGCAAATGAAAAGAAAATATGACAAGGTTTCAGAGGCTCGCCTTGATGAAAAACACAAACGCAGAGGCGTAAGTGGGAGCTGGGCAGGATCCTGCTACCTGAAGCGCATCCACCAGGCTTGGGAGGCTGGAGCTGGAGCTTTCATGCTCAGGGCAGCTCTGCAGCCTGGAGGGGAAACAGCAGCGCAGATCCACCAGAAACTGGGTCAGTGATGGCAGGAACTGAAGGCTCCTCCCAGAGGGCAATGCAGTCTTCTCTGGAGACTGAACATGAAAGGAATCCTTATTACAGAGGAAGAAGTTGAGAACAGTTTGTTATAGTTTGAGGCTTTTGTAAGGAGAACAGTGAAATACAGAATGCATTTTGTGAGATTATTTTATAATGAATCACCCAAAGAATCATACACAAAGAGTGTGGGAAATCTGTTCACATGCTGAAGACCAAAGAATCATCTGAGGGCCTGGACCCTAACATCAGGCTTCCAGCCTAAGATCTAGAGCTCATAAAAATGCCTCTCAAAAGTCCTTTGGAGTCCTAGGGCCCATGAAAATGCCTCATATAAGCCCAGGAAGCAATGCTCAAGGTAAAAGTCAGAGCTCCCCCAAGAAGTACCACAGCCATCCTCAGTGACAGCGAGGTCCCAAGCACCTCCCGTGATAAGGAAAGCTGAATTCCCACCAGGGAAGCCAACATGACAAGCATTTCCACGAGACTGAGCAGTGCACCATCTTCCGCTCTGGAGTCAGGCAGCAATGCTCAAAGTGAGGACCAGAGCTTCCAGAAATGAACCGACAACTTCCAAAAGTTCTAACAGCTTCCCTAACAGTTGTCCAGTTCTTCCACTTATGCTTTTGGCAACAGTCCTCAGGTGGGCTTCTCACACCCAGCACCATGTTAGTTTACTTCAGCTGGGATTGGCAGTCCATTACTCTGGTCATACATGTTGATTAGGCTTTTAAAATACTTTGACATCTTGAGCCCTTCCTGATCCTGGAAAGAATGTCCTTCAGAGAGAGGTAGATAATTCATACAATGGTAAACAGCTTGCCTATGAGCACACATTTATTTATATGCACTTCTGAGTGCACCTTACCTCCATCTCCTTTTACTCACACACCATCCTAATATCTCTGCTCTAATTCACCTCACATCTAGGTATCAAAAAGTAGGAGCTACTCTTATACATGAGAGCCTGATGGTTTTAAAACTACCCAATCCTAACTGTACTGTGTCAGTTTCCCTTCCCTTCTTGGAAAAGTCACACAAAAGGGCTCTAGTTATGAATTTCTCCTTCTGCATCCTGCCTGGTCCCGGCATGCTGTCCCCCATCCTCTGGCACCAGGAGTAATAAACTCTTCTCCCAAGGCTATAGTCTCATCATCTTACCATACCTTATTGTAACAAATCCTCATGTGTTAAAACATCTTGGCACAGACAGAGCAGCACGCACAACTAAAACCAAACGCAACAACAATGTAACAGTAAAAATCCTTTAAATATTATGAAGCGTAAGACATGACATACATGAATGTAAGGCAAGAATGTCATTACTGTGTGTCTTTAAATACCCAAACCAATAATCAAGAGAAAGTGATATGGAATTGGTAGTGGCCCCAAGAGTCAGGCAACAGGAGATTTCCTGAATTTCCTCTTATAGGGGAAAGAATTTAACTTTTTCTCCCAGACAATTTTCATAGTTCCAACAAATATTACATCACAATAAAGTACCATTAAAATATGAATTAATAAGTCATGAGCAAGGGTGAGCGGCAATAAAACCTTATGAACAGTATCTGTAAAGCTTACGGATATTATAATAATCAGAATAAATGCATTGTTTTGAAGTCTTTCAGGGAAGATGGATTCAAAAACACAAAGGCTAAAATGTTCTTCATAAATACCTGAATAGTTGTTCTAAAAGTTAAAGTATAAAATTGAATTGCGAAGCCTGGGTGATGGATAAAAGAGCATCTCTGCACAGCTGAAGCTAGTTATCAAATGGAAGACAAATGCGAAGTTTCCCAGGAGGTGAGCAGATGAGAGAAGGAAACAAAGATATCAAAACAAACACATGAATTTTTGATATAATTCAGCTATAAAAATACCTGTAAATATAATATCATGTATGCACCTTGTACAATACCAAAGCGTTATGAAAACAGTTTGCAATGTATTGATTCATCGACTCTGTATGGTTAAGGTGTTTTGAAACTGTCTGATTGACATTTGTATTTTAATAAAATAAAAATAAATGGAAAAAAAAAAAAACACAAAGGGCAGAGCTCACATATAGCGAACAGCTCCCGAAGAATTAAGCAGAAGAAACACAAAAGGCAACTGCTTGATGAAGCTAATTGCCATTTCTGGTTTTATGAAAGGGCAAACATAGACATCAGGAAACTCAATGAATCCCAAGAAATACATGAAAACAAATATACATGTAAATGTAGCAGAGTGGGACATGAAAGAAAAAACAAGTTTTAAAAGCATGAAAGAATAAACAGATTAATCTCCAGGAAAGGCAATTAGATTTACAGTTGATTTCTCAACAGCAACTGAACCAGAATAATGGAACTGAATGAAGCAAAAGGAACTGGTAGCACGACATATTCTAAGTACTGAGAGGAAAGCATTGTTAGTAATGTTTCAAATTAAGCAGAACCTTCTTTCAAACACAAGATGTGAATAAACATTTTGCATAAGAGAAAACATACGTGTTCCTGGTAGTTAGTACGCAGTTGTGTTTATTTTAAAATCTAAACCCTGAATGACTGCAAGATTGTTTCTGTCCAGTTTGCAGGGCCATGGAACAGGTGTTTATGGTTGGGGTATAGAAAAAATGTCCACTCTCAGTTTTTAAGCAGCCCATCCTCTGGTGTAGAAGCATGTATTTCTGTGTACAGTTATCCGTAATTACCTGGCTGATATTTACTTGTTAGTTGAAACAGCTCTTCCATTTCCATAAAATAGATTATTCTTCCCTTCTATTCCTTGCAGCTGTTAATCTGTGGTAGGCACTAAAATGCAGAACTTCTAAGGGAAGATGTTTGTGACTCTATAAAGGTTTCTAAAGGAATATTTACTTCTATAGTTCCCAGGCTTGGGAGAATCAAATGAGGCCTATTCACTTCCTATATTTCATTTCTGCTACAGAAGGTACACTGCACTGTCTTTTCCTCTTGGTTTGTATCTTAGTAGCTTTATTTGGAAATACTATCAAGGCAGCTTAGTTGTAACCAACACCCATGGTGATTATGGGAGTCATGACATACATATCCGCCTCACCTGAAGTCGGCGTATGGGCTACCTGCACTGCAGTTACATCTTCCTGCCATCTCTCCTGTCCCACTCTTCTCTTATCAGGAGCTTTAAGTTTAGGGTACCATGTGACCACTGACTGTGTCTTAGAAAAATTTGTGCAAGGGATGATCAGCACTTATACCTTACGAGGGGAAGGCACAGTGATTCTGATGTGTTCAGTGGTACAGGATGGGAGAGAGCAGATCGAATGGAGGAGTGTAAGACACAACCTCGCAGAAACTTGTTCCCTCTGATGATGGCTTTTTTTATTTTTATTTTTATTTTACTTTTGTTTTATTGAAGTACAAATATTGATGAGACAGTCTTAAGATACCTTGACAAGATGGATTTCATAAATCAATACATTGCAAACTGTCTTCATAATGTTTTGGTATCATAAAAGGTGTATACATGATATTATACTTACAGACATTATTACACTGTATGTCTCCTATCAGTAAACTAAGAGACTGTAGCTATCTGCGTATCTTATTCTCTATACCTGAATTGCATCAAAGATTCAATAATTAATACTTTCTACCTTGTTATTTTCCTAGTGGTTGTCCATAGTACTAGAAGCCGACATAATATCCTGTCCAACCACCATTAGTGCAAATCTTGCCTCTCATAGGATTATGTAGAAGCACAGCGTTATCAATCCCAACTGTACTGTCTATACACACACATCATGATTCTTCCTTTCTATACCCCTTCCTTGCTCTGCACCTGTCAGAGATGGGCACTCCATTATCATTCAACTAACTTAGGTACTTGAACTCTAAAACACAATCCAACACAGTTCAGCATTCCACAATAGTGAGTTATTCAAAGAAGTTGTCGACCATAGTCATTTACAGCTCAGCTTAATATTATGGCCCCATGATGTATACTTCATTTTTATACTTTTCTACTGGATGTGATGATGACTTTTAACTACCATTTTTTTTCCATGTGTGTGTGGTTCTGGGGCTTGAACCTAGGGATTTCACATGAACCCATTTTATTTATTTGTTTATTTTTTTTTTTTAATTTTGAGACAAGGTCTCACTAAGTTGCTAAGTTTTTCATGCTGGGCTTGAACTTGTGATCCATCTTCCACTCCTGGAGTTCAGGGGCTACTGATCTGCAGCACCATTCATAGCTGATTCCTCATTTGATGTCAGTAAGAGGAAGGGAAGGTGGAGGGTTGGGATGGTGGATGATTCATCTTTGCTGAGATAGCTCCTGTTAGCAAGCCTTTCGAAATGTGGTGGAGCCCATCGTCGGCAGGTGTGTGACTTAGAATTTGCCATTACTTGACAGTAGACTGGATTCTCTGAATTCCGTCTGGGACAATGTGAAAATTTCCATGGATACTCCACAATGTCATGCGATAGTAGGGTAATTTATCACCAAAGACAAAAGTTTCCTTTGCATGACTGTTATCATATAGCTAATACTATTCAAGTCTCTGCGCTATATTTAAAAATGTTTGCAGTAGAGCAATCTAAATTTTAAAAAGTAGAAGACTGACTTTTGGTGGCCACATTAAAGTACAGACAAGTTAGAAGTAAAGCATGAAGGCGAAGCAGGTACTTAAACATGGGCAAGGGCATTCAGGTTCGCAGAGGGTTCCAAATGAACTTGAGAACATCTGTGGTGTTGATTTTTCTTTACAAATTCAGAGTTTCATACTTCTGAGATGTGTCATATACTAAGCTACATTAGACTTGGGAGGAATGCTTATTTTCTCTCACTTCTATTTCCTATTGACCTGGATTAGTAATGTAAATTTGGAAAAAATAATCTAAGTTTGTGTGACTGCAAAGTAGCATCTTTCTACATTAGTATAAAAAAATGACATCATTCCCATGTAAAATATTGAAACCAAAGTATAATTAAATGAAAGCTCAATGCCAGTCCTTCCTTTGTCATGTGATGGCCAAAGTTAAGTTAAAGTTGTTTATATTTAATATTTATTTATTCATGAATTCTTATCAACTTCACTTGGATAGTTAATATCAGGGTCTTTTCCTTCAAGATTGACAAATTGATGAACTACGTAAATCTTTGCCGTCTTTTAGAAGCATCATTCATGGTCTGAGCGCCTGCCTGGCAAGTGCAAGGATTCAGGTTTGATCCCTTGCAGTGCATGCTGTGCTTGCCCCGTGCTAAGCCAGCTACAGAAACCAGATGTGGGAGTGCATGCATGCAACCCCAGGGCTGGAGAGTTTGTCACAGGAGGATCCCTATGAGTCCAAGCTGTGTAACAAGACCCTGTACCAAATAAATGAATGCATAAAGACTTTTTAAAAAATCATTATATTTCTTTAGACAACAAAGTGTTTAAGAAATCCTAATTTAACATGATGACAATAGTATTATTCATTGACAAGCTTTTTTTTTTGGCGGAACTGGGGATTGAACTCAGGCCCTTGGGCTTGCCAGGCAAGCGCTTGTTCTACTGAGCCATCTCCTCAGCCCCTCATTGACATGCTTTACAATAAATAAAAAGCAAGAATAGTTATAAGGGAGTAAAGATTTTTTTAATACAACAATCTGCATACAGTACCTGTATGAATAAATTTAACAAATGTGCAGATGATGTAATTAGAGGAATAATAGTGCTTGAAAATAAAGCTCAGGTTTCTGAACGACTGTAACCTGATGTTAATGTGTTAACAAGCTTTCTGGGGAGAGTGTATCACAAACATCCATGTCAAAGAATGGCTGACAGCTGGATTAGTAGTACTTGACCTGTCTCTGTCTTAGTTATCTTCTTGTCACTCACACATAATGTGTGACACCTACAGCTTAAGGGAAGCACATTTCATTTTACCTCACAGTTTGTGGAGGTTTCAGCCCATTGTCAGTGACTCCCAAGCACAGCAGCATAACAGCAGGTGTGGCGAAGGAAGGAGAAACTGCTCGTGGGATGGAAGCAGGAAGTAGAGAGAGATCAAGGGAGAGAGGCAGTGGAGCTCTGCAGGCCGACCCCAGTGATCACCTCCTCAAGCAGGCCTCCCCTGCCAGTCACACTGACTGTAAACCCACTGGACTAGTCCAGGGAAGAGGATCACATCCCCAATTATCCAGTCACCTCCTGAAAGCCTGACCTAGGAGGGCAGGAGGCTTTTCTGGGGACATCTAGATAGAAACCATAGCAGTCCCTGGGTTTCCTTGTGCAGTTGAGTCAATGGCAAAGTTTTTCTTGAATGTGTAAACAACTTTGTTTTAATGAAGGAGAAGTATCTTCCAGATACACTGCCAGAACTTCCTTTTAAAAATATTTAATACTTTATATTTTTACTAAATTTTAACTAAGTACAATCTTTTGAAGATACTTTGATCATTTTACTTCTCTACTGGATATTTTAGCTGGATACAGTAATTGGTTTTGTGCTTGATTAAATTTTACCAATTAATGGACAACAAAAGTGTAAGTTTTTATCCTTTTTGTGAGGCATCAGTGGTGATCTTGATCCCCTCATTTACTAATTTTATTTTGCTTTCAAAGTAGTTAACTGACCAGAAATTTTAAGCAACAATAGATTCTCTAGCGTGGCATGGTGGTGGATGCCTATAATCCCAGCACCTTGTGAGGCTGAGGCAGGAAGGTTGCAAGTTCAAGCCCAACCAAGCAATTTAGTGACTTAGACTCTATCTCAAAATAAATGGATAAATAAATAAAGAAACAAACAAACAAATAAAGTAGCTCTCACATTTTCCCCAACATATTTAAAAATTATAAAAATCTTTCTGCCAACGGAGTGCAATAAACCACAGATAAAGTTTCCCTGTGGTATTCTTTACTTTTGAAGATATAAAATAATTCTTTACTGATAAGCACTACTACTAACTGCTTTCCATCTTTTTCAGAGAACTCTAATAGCAGCACCTGATTGGATTCAATATTTCAGGCCAGGGAGATGGCTCAGTGGAATAAGTACTTCTCTGAAGCACAAGGGCCTGAGTTCAATCACCAGTTCCGAAAAAACAAAAATTTTCAATAGATTCAATTTTTCAGAAAAATTGATTTTACAAAATTTTACTTTTAGAAACCAATTTTACCCCTTTAACATTTCCTACATCTTTTTTTTTTAATCAACAGCTAAGCTTTACTTTTTTATTTTTTACAATCAAATTAGTAGAACAGAGTCAATAATTAATACATTGTATATTGTTTTCTTAGTGGTTATTTGTTGTACAAGCTGCATACATGATATTCAATTTACAAACACTATTAGGGCAGATCCCTCTATTCATTGAATTAAGAGAATGTAGCTGTATACCTATTTTTTTTAAAAAAAAACATCTGATTTATAGTCATTTCCTACATCTTGAAAAAACATTTTGTTACTTATGAACACACTTTTTGATCCTACTGTTCAATATGTTTCATGACCCAAGCAGAAGTGTCTTGGTCTCCTGGTACTACCCTTCTGTGTCACGTGCAATAAAGTTTGACCTCAAGTCAGTGTTACAGATTCCCTTATTCTTTATTCCTGAAGTAAATGGGGCTTCCTGCAATATAGTTGACACCATGTCTCAAGATCAGAGAAATAGCTATGACCTTGAAACACCATGATGTTACAGAAAGCAAAGATGCTTTCAAAAATACCTGAGAAAGCATAAAAAGGAACACAGAGACTGGCCTACAAAAGAGCTTCAGGGGGTCTATTATGGCAATTTTCACATACAATGAATAATAAAAATGATTACATTCAATTTGAAGAAATGTGTTGTATCAAACATGATTTCATTATGAAACAAAGAACAGCTCAAATTAAAAAATTACTTGGAGTGTTCATGTAGTTGTCTGATATTTATATTAGAATGCAATATATTGATCAATCTAAATTCTTTGAGACATTTATTTAGTTTTCAAAGAAATGGATTGTTTATTTAGGTTTCCCTGGCAACATGGTTTTATTCTTTTCCTAACACATTCTTCTTATGCTAACACATGAAAGTAAGGCAAATCATAATTAGAGATGTCCTAGTTCCCTTAGCTATTGGGTTGGAAAAGATTTTAGGACATGTTTATAACATCCATAAAAACTAAATCATGAGAGAAAATTTTAGTTATATTTAGAATACTTAAGTGGATCTCATTTTCACAAGCTTCTGACTAGAAAAGAAATTTGTTTTTCCTACTGATTTCAATTGACATTAGGGGAAAGACACTGATTGTTTGTGTTGGTGTACACTTAAATTATAGCATATATTATTTTTGTAAGACAGGCTCATTATGCTGTACAAGAATGGTGGCGCATGCCTGTAATCCCAGCACTTGGGAGGCTGAGGCAGGAGGATTGTTGTGAGTTCGAGACCAGCCTGAGTTCAAAGTGGGTTTAAGGCCAGCCTGAACTGCATAGTGAGACCCTGTCTTAGAAAAAAAAAAGGACAAAAAAAAAAAAAAAAGAACCATTTTCTGAATTAATGAATAAAAAAAAAAGAACCATTTTCTGAACTAATGAATAAAAAATAAAAAGCCTGTGTATGAAAAAATAAATTATAACATAATTAAAATCACTTTTGAGTAGGAACTTTGAACTGGGAAACAGACCTTGTTTTGTGGCTGCTAGTGGAAGCCGTTTGTGATGGTCCAGGTCTTCCATGTTCTCCAAAAGCTCCAGTCTGGAAGCTTGCTGCTCGGCCGGTGGGAGACCTGCAGAAGTGGGCTCTATGAGAAGGAAATTGTGCTGCCTGGGCCCTTGAGAAGGAGCCCGAGCCCTTTGCTCCTGTTCTTTTTCTCTCCTGGTTTCCTGGCCACCTTGAGGTGAGCAGCACTGCCCCCCCCATGCACCATATCCCACACCACAGTGTTCTGACCTACCACAGACCCAAAGCTCTAGGGCCAAGGGTTGCCGAATCCAAATCTCTAAAATCTCAAGCCAAGGTAAGCTTTTCCTCCTTTTTCAGTTGTCCTCAGGGCTTTTGTCATAGCAATGCAAACCTGACCCACACGTTGCTGTAGCAGCTTGGTTTGAGCAGCGCCCTGCCAGATCATCTGGCTGTTGGTGGCACATCCGTTTAGCTTCTTCGTGTACATTACGATGTTCTCACAGAATTGCCTAATGAACACTTTGCATGATGGTAGTTGTGTTATTAGCAACAGTAACATTTCCTTATTATTTATAGTTACCTACTTTTCACTTTATATTTTTATAAACAAACATTTTTGGCTCTGAGTCTCTACAGCCTGGAGCATAGATGCATGAGGAACTGAATGAGGCAGGGTTAAAATCATTTGACTGATTTCAGGCTCTGTGCTGTCTGCTACACTGCTAACTACCCACAGCTGAAGGCTGAGGAGAGGGCCCTGTGAGACTGGGAAGGGATGTGTAAGTCTCTGGGCAGCTAGTTTCAAACATTGTAACTTGTGAAAAACCAATTTTGTCCTTTGTGGTCTTACTTTAACTTAGTCCAAAGTTTCCTCTTTATAGAAAACTAAGCCCCTGTGCAAATGGTTGATCTAAAAACACACAGCGTTCCTATAAAGTTCTCATGTTTCTCATCTTAAATATGAAAAAGCCAAAAAGAGAGAGAAAAAGACCCACTCTGACCTAATTAATGAAGCATTTGTGGTTTGCTTTTTCCTGTGCAGTCTATACACACTAGTAACATGAGGCCTCTAGTTCTCCTTTTTTCCTCCTGTTATGTATCAGTAATATTTGACATAGAGAAAGGGAGAAAAAATATAATAAAGTTATTGATATTCTTATGAAATGGACATTCTTTCTCTTCTCAAACACAATTATGTGAAATCCATTCAGTGATCCTTGTTTAATTTCTGACCACAGAATTTCACTGATCAAACACTACGAACGTGGAAGGAGCGCAGGGTGAATGCTACTGCTATGGCAAATTTGACCCCATTGCTCATTATTTATAAGAACCAAAGTAGACTCATACCTTGAAGGATACTTTAAGGCATTTAAAATAAATGTTATACAATGACAACATTATTGTTATCAATAGTACATTTTGTACAGCAATGGCATGGCAGACCCATAGATAGTAAACTATGAGAAGAGCAACTACAGGGACAAACCCCACTGGTTTACTTGGCAAAAGTTTCTGAGTGCGTACAGCTTCCAAAATAGCTAATGAAATGCTTCAATTCAATAACCAGCTGCTTAGGATGGGATAATGTCAGAAGAGAATAATGCTTTAAAGAGCAAATAAATTATGAAGCAAATTAACATTAATAACAAGTTATAATGAAATTAGAACCCTTTTATATGGCTAAAAACCTTTATTTATTAGTTATAAGAAAATCTAATAATTCATGATGAAAAGGTATTTAAAGAACAAGAAAGTTTATGGGATATTAATAACCCTAGGTTGACTGAAATTATAATGCTTTTTAATAAAAATGATTAGATGGAATTTGGAGATAAAATTAGATAACTCATAAAATAGCTATTGTTTCTTCAAATTAGTCAATTTACTTAAGCATAATCAAACTATGTGGCACAAGAATTCTCCCACAATGCAAAGCAAATTAGGTAATGCAAAAAATGCATAAATGTCTTAGCAAACTACTTAAATGATTAACATTGTCTAGTGGAAATGTTTCAAGTATTTAAAGTAAATTTTACAACAATTTTATGTATAAAAATGATTATGTATACAAAAAGGGGGCTAATTAAGGCAAACACATAATAATAAATATTGAAATATTCTGCAAAGTAGAGCCTTGTTTGTTGTTTTAGTGTGTGTGTGTGTCAGTAACACGAATTCAACTTAAAAATTAAGTAACATCTTGTCATAATATTCCTTTTTCTATTAGGAAATATAAAATGACAAATGTTTGAGTTACAAACATATTTCTTATTTAATAGTCACTAACACTTATAATTAGTTCTGGAAGTCATAATTTATGCTAGCATAATTATAATTAAATATGCACGTGAATACACACACAAAGACAATTGTTACACTGATCATGATAAATTAAGTTTTCTGTTACAGGATTAAAATATGATCAATGTCTGATTATAAGTAAAAATACATGGCACCATAAAATGAAAGTTTGCTTCAAGATGAGCAGAATAAAAGACAGGTAAAAGGGAAATAAAGCTATAGACTCTTCCCAAATGGGAAGAAGAGCGGGAGGTGTGGGGGAAAGTGAGGGTGATGCAAAGCGGGATTAAGGTGTGTCCTGTACGCATTTCAAATACCCGCAAAGAAAGTAGCGATCATGAATAGCAAAGACAGACTATTAAAAAACGACATGTCACTTAAAGAAGAACGGAACTGATAGTGTGCATATACAATTACACAAATGGATTTATTGGTTTACAGGCCCTGAGGTTAGATGACTTCCAAGTGCTTGCCTGCTGGATGGAGAACCAGGGCAACAGAGCTGCTCCAACCAAGAAGCTGAGAGCTCAGAATCAGAGGGAGCAGTAATGCAGCCCTTGGGGAGGCTCAAAGCTGTGGCCCCAGCCCGGTCCCTGTGCGAGTCCACGATCAAAGGCTGAAGAATTTGGCGTCTAAGGTTGGCAATGGCAGAAGCAAAAGAGACACACTTGCTAATAAAAGTCCACTACGTGAATTTCTTTCTTTCACTGTTCGTTGCGTCAGGGCCTCCAGTCTACCCTGGTGCTCTGACGCACACGCTGATTTTCTCCGGAAACCCCAGCCACACTGCAGGGTGCTTTGCTGCACTGGCTTACAGCATGTGCTCATGAGAGTCCATCACCCCTTTTAACAACCCCCACACTGCCGGAAGAGCTTTCTTAAACATAGGCACAGAGCCCCTAAAGTACAACCTTTAAATGAACTTGTTTGGTTAGCTTTTAGAGATGTTAAGCACATTACAGCTATGGAAGTGGGAGGAGGAAAAACTGAAATAAGAAAAGGAGCCAGAATAGGTACAGATGAATATACAAGTGAGGCAGGTGGTATTACAAGAAATATATTGTTAGTCATCAAAAAGAAAAGAACAATGGAGAAATTTAAAGGGAACCACACTTCTTGGTAGAGTATCAATCATAGCATCAGAGAAACATATGTAGGGCTCATGACTTTTTACTTTAAAATGTATTTACTAGTAATTTTGATAGGAATAATGTATGTTGTGATTGCTGGATCTTATTCAACTGTGAGTTAAGTACTCACACATACTTTATTATGACATCATTGATATGATTATTCACATTGCTTCACGATTAATTAATTTGCCTGTTGATGGCTATTCTATTGCTAACATAAAAGTGCTGGTATAAATTACTGTACCTTTATATGACTTTGATGAACATATATTTTAACATATATATATATATGACAGAGAGAGGAGAGGGAGAGACCACCAAAACATGTAGATATAAGGAAAACATAAATACTTTAACACTAAATTTATTGAGGCATCATGGGATTAATACAGATTACCTTTGGCTTCTACAATTACAAGAGGTGCTCCAAGTGGTGACCATGAGCTTCCACACGTTAGTATGGAGAATTGCTGAAATGCATATATTCATCACCAACACTTGCTAGTGTCTTTTTTCCTTTTAGTTTTTCTGATAGCTGTACATATAATGATACAATGTGGTGGTTTGTGTTTAGATGTCCTTCAAGGCCTCGTGCGGTCATAGGGCAGCTTCTGGAGTTTGTGATTGATTCTTTTATTTATTTTTATTGGCTGGCTCAGCTAGGCCTGAGGGCAGGGCATCAAATGAACTTGTTTGGCTAGCTTTTAGACATATGAACACACTACAGCTATGGAAGTGGGAGGGGGAAAAACTATGATCCCCTGCACCTTCTTAAGTTTGTCCATTCAGGTGCTTTAGACAGCTGAGCTAACTCCCTTGTGATTGATTCTTGAGTCAATGCTGGGATTGTGTGTACGAGTGCCCCGGGGCAGATACTCTGCATTACAACATAGGAGGAGAGAGAGGCTGGCTAGCTGCCTGAGCTGCTGCCACTCCCCTTGGCTTTCTGTCCTTTGCCACTTCCCGGAAAGGTGGCTCTCTGCGATGTGCCAGCTGAGTATGGACTGAAACCTCCAGTAACAGTGAGCTAAATATACCTTTCCTTCGTTCGTTTGAGTGTCAGGTATTTGTTCCAGCAATCGGAGAAGAGTGAGATATATAACATTAGAAGTTTATATTTCTCTAGTTCCTAATGATTTGAGTTCATTTTCATGTATATTTATTGTGTTAGTTTTCCATCACTGTGACAAAATTCCTGAGAGAATACATTCAAATGAAGAAAGCTTTATTTGGATCCTTAGTTCTAGAGGTTCAGCTGGCTCTCTGGCTATAGCCTGTGTGATATGGGAGAGCACTGTGGAAGGGAGTGGAGAGGAAAGCTGCTCACCAACTGAGGCCATGGAGGAGAGACAGGGAGGGCCACGAGGGGAGAGGGAGAGAAACAGAGCCAGGACCAGGGCAAGATACAGTCCCACAAGGTCACACCACTCTGACCTGCTTCTTATCAGCGAGGCTCTACCACTTAAATTCTATCTCTTCTCAATAATTCAGTCAAATTAGGAGCCTCTCAATGGATTAATTCACTGATCAAGTTGGAGCTCTTATGATCCAATTACCTTCCAAAAGCCCCACCTGTGAGCATATAGCCTTTGGGGGGACTTTTTAGACATAAGCATTTATAGTCTTTCTCTTATTGATTTGGAATTTTTGTTAAGTTACAAATAATTTTATTTGGTGGCATGCATTTAATAGCTTTCTGAGGAATAATTTATACAGCATACCCTTCACCCTTTGTAAACATGCATTTCAGTGATTTTTTTAATACATTTGGAAATTGTATAATCATTTGCATGATTCATCTATCAAATATTTCCCTTTGCCGCAGAAGGTTTCCTTGTATCTATTTGTATCAATCTGTGTTCTAACTAACCCTCATTCACTGACAACCACTGATCTGTCAGGCCCTAAATATTTTGAAGCCTCAGTGAAGTTAGAGCTTTTCTGAACAAATGTTACTGATGTTAAAGGTAAACCTTGAAAGCTAAGGAGTGTTAAATATGCAATCATCTGCTCTCATTTAAAGGGTAACAAAACTTAATTTTCCATGGCTGCAAGGAATATTGTTCTTGGGATATAGATATGCCTCTTAATCATCCTGAGAAAATCTCCTTACATCCCAAAAGACTGCAAAGAATTAGGGGGTAAAGGTTCTCTTTCTTGAAAGGAAGAAGGAAGAGTTGTTGTTCTGCTTCCACATAAAATCCCAGATTCCTAATTTTAGGATTTCCTTCCTATTGCACCACTACTGAGCCTTAACCTTGTGTTGCCTACATGACCTAGCTGATTTTCTACTCTGCCCTAATCTTACTTGTCTCTGAGGACAAAATGCCTAAAGGCCAGAAGTTCCAGATCTAAGACGGCCACCAGTGTGAAGTGAAAGGACCTCTTCTTTCATTAAATTCTACCTGCAGGCTAAAACACCTATCCCCAGCACTATGACATTTGCCAGTTGCCAGGACAATGACTGGAAAGAACCTTCAAATGATCGAAAAGAGATGTTACACAAGTTCCTGAGAAAATCTTCATCTATTCCCGGAGGAGTATAAACAATCTTCTGTTTTGCTTGTCTATCCCTCCTTCATCTCTTTTGTCTCATGTGTTAAACCTCCTGGTGCTTAAGGATGAAACTGATTTGTGACTTTATCTCCCACTCCTAGGTCAAGAATAAAAGTCATCTTTGCTGCTTGCTTGTTGTTTCATCTTATTATTGGCTTCGTAATATCAGGAGAGAACAAAGATAGTCTAGGGCCAAACATTTGTAGTAACAGGAACTCTGTACTTTCAGTCCTATATATGCTGTTTTCCAAGTGGTCCCACTGACGGGACACCAGTGCAGTTAGTTCTGTCAATAATGACTTCAATCTGTGTTCTAGAAATTCCATTGCTTCAGGATAATGATGAAACAGGAAAAATTCCGTTTCGCTGACAATGAAAGCATAGTGTTTGAAGTTAGAGACAGAGCAGAGTGCAACAGCCTAACAGGACTTGAAAGAAGTCCACAGGAAGCAGCAGCAGGTACATCTGAAGGACTGCAGGTAGGGCTGGACTAAGCAGCCCTTGTGGTGCTTTGGGTTCTTGCTCTCTCTTCCAGGAAAGGAAAAGGGATTCTCAAACTGGGGCTTTCAGTGGGCAAAGAATTGTATGCCTATCTGTATTCTGCCCTCTGTACTAGAGGTGAAAGAGCAGAAATTCCTGAAGGTGAGCTTTGGGTAGGCCCAAAATTGTAGAAGTGAGTTCCATGTTCATGGATTTGTTCTAGGTAGGGGAAGAAAGTACTAAACATGGTAGTCTGCAAAGCTGAAGCCCGTGTCAGACTTGCCAGCTAACTGAGGGGTCCTTGTGGGACATAGATCTCACTCCTGAGGAAATGCTGGGCTTTTCTGATTCCTCACACCCCTCTACCCTGACTTTAGCTCTCACAGTTTAGGGGTAGGGCTGAAAGCTTTTTGTCACCAGCAGATGAGAATAACCCTAAGCATCCGTCCCTTTATGCTGGGTAACCCCAGAGGGAAGAGTGTGCATGCGGGTAACTCTGTTGCACACAGGCATCCATGCACTTAGTTCTGTGGTGGGAAGGGCTCAGAGATGGCCACCTATGCCAGGAAAGTCAAGTGTGGAGCCAGGGTTGTATGTGAGAAGACAGAAAGAAACAGCTCATGCGCAGTGTGGATGCTGGCAAGTGCAGATCGCTGGCCAGGAGGGAAACAGGAAAATCCCTCTTCACCCATTCTTCAGCCTAATCCCTACTGCCCTGCAGTTGAAGTTCTTAGGGAGGACAGATACCATGGCAGGTTTATCTTCATCTCTGAAATACTTTTTTGTTGCACTGAGCAAAATATGAAGTGGAAAGTTTTAGTAAGATGCTATGGCTTTGTGGCACTTAAGTCTGAATGTATAGTAAAATTTCATGGAAGATTCTCCACTAGAGTGGAGAATACATGCCATTCTCAACTAGAGAGGCGGGGCAGGGATATTTTAGTCAAGAAACACTAAATATAAAGTGTTAGAGGCAACTTCCTTAGGAACAGAATTAGTCTCCATAAATGATAAGCTATTTTTGCTGATAGCAATGAAATGTAATATATAATAGTTGCAGACACTAAATGAAATAAAGGTTTCTTTTTGTTTCTTATCATGTGAAGCAACGTATGAAGGTCATCTCTTCCATATGGTGCCCTGGCATGTGATAAAGAAGTTTAGAACACAGCAAATGCCCAAGAAGCCCTACTCTGACACCTCCTTGACTATCAAGGTTTGGAGTTCCAATGAAAGAACTAGACACCCCTGATTCCTTCCCTGAAATTTCATGAATCAATTCATATTGCAAAAATAGAGACCAAAATGTGTCAGCCCACCTGGAAAGAATTTTGTTATACTCTATTATCTCTCATCTTGGTCTCAGGCTTCCGAAGTGCATCCTTGGCAATCCATTGCTCTGTGGACCTGAAGGACCTGTCCTTGGCCATTGGATGGTTCTTCAAGTCCACTGAATTCCTGAATCAGTTACTCTTCCCTCAAAATCATCTACATTGCCTTTTTCCCCACCACAGACAGAAGAGTACTATATAATCTTCTAAGTGGATAGTGATACTTTGATAGTTATTGTGTATGTAACACACATTTGTTCATCTTTCCTCATTTTTAACCTATTGCCAGCTCATTCCAGGAAATTATCCCACAACTTTTTTTTTTTTTTTTTTTGGCAGAACCGGGGACTGAACTCAGGCCCTTGTGTTTGCCAGGGAATAATGGCTTATTCCACTGAGCCATTTCCCCAGCCCCTCATTCCAGGAAATTATCACAGGAAGAAGGGAAGTCTTTCCTTTTGTCCCTAAACATTGCTATAAAAATATCCTTCCAGTTATTCAGCATTTAGATTAGTTGAAGATATTCCTCATGCATAATTCTTAATGATGAAAGGAGCTTAATTCTTAAGGCATTGATTTTGGTGGGATTAATATGATACTTATATCAAGGGAAAGTTGACATAATAAAAATTATTTTTTGAATTTTTGTTCTGAAAGACAAATTTTACTTTTATTCAATTTGTGAGATTGGATGCTCCCCACTCATCACTACCAGCTAAAACACTTTTGCAGATAGTAAATGGGTTGGTAGTTCCCTGTGCTACTTTCTTGTTTCTTTTCAATTATTGAGGTAAGTTTTCTCTAAAATTACATATGTCAACTGCCAAATGATGCTATGAGATTATAGAAAATTTGAAAGTAAGGAAATTTCAAATTAGAGAAATAAAATCAAGAGTTAGATAAATAGGTTCAATTTTGCCTAATTTCAAAATACAACATTTTGGTTCTGTGCTTTCTACAACCCAATAAAGTGCTTCAAGAAAAACATATTTATTTATTTTTTGTGCATTTGTTACTGAGTCTCACTACATAGGGATCCTCCTGTTTTCAGCGCCCCCAGGGCTGGGATTACAAGTTTGCACCAGCTTGCCCAGAATGTCCCCAGCTCAGCATGCCTGAAGGTGGTGGCCAGTGCAGCGTGTGGTATACAGGATAAACTCCAGTTCCTATGCTTGCCTAAACAGGCACTTAGTCCACTGAGCTATCTCCCTGGCCCCTAAGAAATACATTTTTAAAGAAGCAGAATTCCTGGTCTTCAGAATCAGAGAGGTTTGTAATAAAACAGAAGCAGGTGAGACAAAATTCACTTGACTTCATAATTCTATGAATACAAAGTTGAGTCACCAATTTTATTTTTCCCTTACACACACATGTTACAAAAAATTAATCACAATTTATTTATTTATTTATTTATTTTTGAACCGGGGATTGAACTCAGGCTCTTGTGCTTGCCAGGAAAGCACTTATTCCACTGAGCCATCTCCCCATCCCAAATTAATCACAATTTAAGGCTCCAGCTTTCCTTTCTGGAAACTCTCATTAAGTCCAATGTATTTTGTGATACTCAGAGTAGGTAAATAAATGTATTCTACCTAGTTAGGATATATAGGTAGAATACATTTATATATAATATTATATACATTTATATATAAGCTATACATTGTGACTTTGCTTCGCTTTTGCCTTAACATGTGTTCCTATAACTACATTCTCTAGGAGGTATAGTGTTAGAAAATGCATTTTTACATCATTGCTGTTATTAGCATGAACAGTCATGCCTCTAACACTCCTTTGCATTTAGTACTCCTGATTAAAATACAATTAGTTCTCTTTTCAGAGGGTAGATCCCTACACCAGAAATGGGAAAAACCTAAGCCAACAAATGCAGCTGATGTAATTTTATTTATCATTACAATTATGGAAATATAGAGTGGGGAGAAAGTTCAAGAGAAAGCAACACACAGGACAGTATTTTATATCCTGACAGTGCAGAGGTAAGTAGAACAGATCTTAATTGCTGTGCTTTCTTGGGAGTAAGGATATGTAAGTAACATGAAATATAGCACACAGTGGAAGAGCTGTGGAGAAATATCAGGCAGGTAGTCATGGAAGGTAGAAGGGCAGGGAGCAGAAGTGGTCTGCTCTTTGACTCATGGAGCAATTCCCCAGGAGGATGCTACCTCTTATTACACTGGTGCACTCTGTGTGTCTTTCCGAGGGGCGCTTAACAAATGCTGAACAATGGATGGAAAAACTTGGTGTCAAGTAGATCCTCCCTTTAGCTAGGTGCACCCTTTCTTTCCTTACAAGTTGACAGTACCTTACTTTTATTTAGTTGGCTGGTGATCACCTGCCTTAACCAGCTAGAAAATAACGTCCACCAGGATAAGTATTGTTGTATTTTGTTCACTCACGCAATCAGAACACTGATTTTCTTTATATATATCTATTTCCATTGAGAAATATATTTATTTTAGGGAAGGGTCTACAGGGTATTCAGAGTCTCACTACTAGATTGGACTCATAATGATCTGCCTGTTTACAGCCTCCCAAAAGCTGGGATTACAGGTGAACACCACCATGCCCAGTCTCAATTTTGCATCTCAGCTTGCCCAGGGGTGGGGCTGGCCTGGCAGGCCTCGGGATCGAATTCCTGTCCCCTGCTTGCAGGTGCTTTAATCCACTGAGCTATTTGGCCGGCCCTAGAACACTGATTCTTAAAGATAGTAGTATTTAGTAAATAGCTGCTACATGAAGAAATGAATTATATGGCATAATTTTCCCTTAGAGGAAACAGTGCAGCTACTGACTTATGAAATACGAATTTTCTTTGTTGGTTTTTTTAAGTCAGCTTTTATTCTTCCAACACACATTCTGACTTCTACTCAAAGATCCACATTTGTGTGCTTAAGAATGCTGTATATAAACACTTAGGAAGCTAATCCTGATACTTAGGGAAATCAAATATAGTATACTAACTGTATAATTATTAACCAGCAAAGACCCAACTTCACCTATATTCTTAAGATTTTTGAAGGGGTTCCAGCCAAGAAAACTATAATATTCATCAATTTTTTAAAAAAATGAGGAAAGGTAAGTAAATATACATGAAATAATTTATTGAAATAGACTTAACAGACCAGTTGCAGACGTTTTCACGTTTTGAAAAGCAGCAAAATTTTGGTGATTGTTTTTAGCTGAAGGAAATGGTTTTTGCCTTTCTTATCCCAGATATGTAACTACATTCACTAATTTTTTTCTGATAAATATGGCAGGAGTTTCTTTGGTTTCTAAAGAACAAGGCATGTAGCCTGAAAAGGTATAGTTTATACTTGAGAGAGTCACACACACAAGCATTGTAAGGATACAGCTTAGCAGAAGAAAATAAGGAAATAAATGCCTAATAGTAATAGTGTCATTTTTAATTAGGGTATGAAAATCAAGTGCATGGTGTTTCCCTTCTGGGCCACCATGAAACACTCAGCAATTTGCTGACAGCATTTTGGAAACAGTTTTGCTCTTTACTTATGCATGACTATTTTATTAGATTTTAGTTCCTTAAGAACAAGGCAGTGAGCCTTAAATCACAACCCAGCCAGAGTGGTACATAGGTGGAAGCTGTGCTTTTAAAACAGTGATCAATATACCTAAAACTATTTCCAGGTAGAAAGTAGTAGGCTGATCTATTTCCATTGAGAAAATTATGGTCATTGAGAGGTATCTTAAAAATCTCATTACAATAGGTAAACTGTGCTAGATTCCAATGTAAATTAGAATAAATTTTCATAAACTTAACTTGCCTGTCTGCCTTTTTTGGGAGGTCTTACAGTATTATATATTTACACTAACAATTTTCATTATTTTCCTTAGAATCCTACTCCAATTCAATGAGGTAAAGAGTTTTATGATAAAACAAATCAGAATATGGTGTAGAATTTTTCTTCTGTCAGAGAGCAGAAACGACAACCAAGATTTAAAAAGTCAAAGAAAGGTTACATTGAAGTGATGCCATTAACTTTGCTTAGAACAGTTCTTAAACTTATTTTCCTTCAGAACTATTTTTTAGTGTACTGGTTTGTTTATGTTTTTTAATTTATACCATCAACTGCAAGTCAGCATTATTTTATATGGCACCAAAAAAAGGTATCAGCATTCCTTTAAGACTACAGGAAGTGCTACTTAATTTTATGATGTAAAATGGACCTACATATTCTAGAAACAAAATATGAAATTAAAACAAATAAATGACTTTGTCCCCTTTAGTTAATAATTTCAGTGGACTTTCTAGCATTCTTTTTTTTTAGGGAAGGGTCTACAGGGTGTTCAGGGTCTCACTACTAGGTCAGACTTGAACTTGTAGTGATCTGCCTGTTTACAGCCTCCTAAGAGCTGGGATTATAGTCATGCCCACCATGCGCAGTCTCAATTGCTGTCTCGGGGGGGGCACATGGCAGGCCAGAGGATTGAACCCCGAGACCCTGAGCCTGCTTGCAAGTGTTTTAATCCACTGAGCTATTTGGCTGGCCCTTTTAGGATTCTTTATGGTTTCCCAGGAGCTCAATGAGCAGTCCTCTGAGCCCCAACACATGTCTCTGTGGAATGGTCTGCTGTGATGTGGCCACATACATTTTATCACAGCTGTAAATTCACTGCACAGGTCACAATCCTTGCTATCTTTGGCTCTTCTAAGTGTGCTTAGAAGAGGGGAAATTAAGAAAATCCCAGGGCCTCAACTTGCCACTTGGTACTCACTGATGGCTCATGATAAATCTTTTCAATCTTCCTCATGGTTATGCATGTGTTATGCATGTGTGGGTTTCACACTAGATTTTAACTATTTTCTGTCTCCTTACTCTGCCTACCATGTATAAAAGTAGACCCATTATAAGTGTTAGTAGACTTAACCTTGATCAGCAGCCAAGTAAGATCATTTCTTCTTGGTAAAAATCCCTATATATTACTGTGTTCAAACCATACCTTCCATTGCTTATTTGTCAAGATAGCTTTTTGCTGCAATAAATAATAAATATTTATCTATAAGTCTAAAGTTAAATCAGAAAAGCCACACTATATTTGCTGGTGTCATAAAATAGATCATTTTAATAATTAATAAACATAAATAGTTTATGGTAGAAACAATAAAGTTCTATCAACTCTACACAAACACTAAATTTCCAAATATTCTGTAAGGAATATATTCATAGCATTACATTCAAAGTAATAGTTGAACAATGATTATCATTTTTCTGAAGAATTTTCTCTTTATATTCTACACATTTATTCAATATTACAGTAATTTTTGGTATTACAGTGCTTGATAATCTTAAAGAAATGAAATGAAATTCTTGTAATTGTATGTAGAAAATAAAGTCATCTGGGTAACTTTTATGAAAACAAAGTACTTTTTCCACAAAAATAAATTATTCATTTTATATTGAAATGTGCCTTTATTAAGTGTTTAGGAGCAGTTCCATTCCTTCTTGGCAGTACGCTCCAGCATTCTCATTGCCTTTCCCACACATATAATAAAGTGAGGTGCAAGTTGTTCACACGTGAGAAAAACAGCTTATTTTCACAAAAGAGGAAATGATACATGAAATAGAAATAATTTAAACACCCAAGTGTCATGAAAGAGATGTAAAACTCACTGAGGAAAAAAATACTTTTCAAGGCCATTGAGGTGACTCAACCTGACTATATCAAAAGTAGTTTTAAATCCTAGCACCCTGTATTGTCTGTCATATGGGCTTGCTCGTGGCTGCCAGGCTCAAGTCCCCCCTCATGACGTAAGGCACAGTGTTCGCTCAGAAGCACAGCAGCTAAGCCCCAGACCCACCATCTTTCACAAAGGACTGAGAGAAGCCAACCTTTCCAGTCTCCTCCGAGAGAGGCTTCCAGAAGCAGCGCCTATGGCATGAGGCGGCACTAACTGCATGTGGCAGCAGAGCGCTGACATCTGCGGTGTGGCGCAACATGAACGCAAGCCTGACATTCATGGCAGTGATATTTCTGAGCCAAATCTGCTGGTTTACCCAGAAAAGAGGTGAAAGGCTGGGTTTCTATGCTAAAATCATTCAATTAAATATACTTAAAATGTACTTAACCAGGAGTAATACCTGCATGGCAATCTGGGGACGAGCGTACTTTGGGCTGTTTCTTTTTCTTGGTCTTATTCTTCTTTCTCTTTTTCTCAGCTTTGTTTTTGCTTGCCTTCTTTTTCTTGTTTTCCTCTTTGTACCATGGTCCCCAGACTCCTCCGTTGAGGCGAGGATTACTCCTGGGGTCTTTGGGTGGGTATCTGACAGGCACAGCGGTCTTGTTGAACTGGGAGAGCCTCTTTAGGAGCTTCTTCACGATGCCTGGATACCTGCTAGAAAGGTCCACCCTCTCATATGGGTCAGCTGTGATGTTGAAAAGCCAGAGGCTTTTGCCAGTAGACAAGGTAATGCGTTCATTGTGCCATCTGTTTGGTCCCAGGTTGCTGAAAGCCTGAGGTGGAACCCAGTCACTGTAGCCAGGGTTTCCCGTGAGCAGTTTCCAGTGCTGCACCCTGATGGCTGACTGGATGGCTGTATTCCAGATCCCATAGCCTGCTGCCCATGAGCCATTTTTTGCCTTTGTGTAGATGGGGTCAATGTTGTGCAAAATATCCACTCGGGGTGACCTGAAGCCTTCACTGATGGTCTCCCAGACATCGTAACCATCGAGTTGAGTGTCTTCATCAATCTGTCCTTCAGCCAGTGAAATCAGGGTAGGGTACCAGTCAGTGATGTGCACAAGTTCTTTACATACAGTTCCCTTGTTTTTCAGAAGTGGGCTGTGCACAAAGCCAACAGCCCGGATGCCCCCTTCCCAGTATGTTCCTTTGCTACCTCTGAGAGGCCAATTGCTTCCTCCAGCAGTGGGCTGGCCACCATTGTCTGAAGAGTAAATGATAATGCTGTTGTTATAGTAACCATATGCCTTCAGGGCCAGGGTCACATTGTGGATTGCCTCATCCAAGCAGGACAGCATGGCTGCGTATCTGCGTCGGTTTATGTTGATAATCGATCTATAGTGTTCAAAGTACCTGCCTGGGGCTTGCAGTGGTGAGTGAACAGCTTGGTAGGCAATATATAAAAATATAGGTTTTGAGGGGTTATGGGAAGCGAGTATTTGCTGTACCCTCTGTGTGTACATCTGCGTGGAATATATGCCACTGTCATGGTCCCAGGCAGCATTGTCGTTCTCATACAAGTCATAGCCACACATACCAGGACTGTCACATTTGTAGTGTGTATAATAATCACCACTTCCTAAAAGGGAACCAAAAAAGGTATCAAAGCCTCTCCTGGTGGGCATGCACTCTTTCCTGTAAAACCCCAAGTGCCATTTTCCCACCATATGTGTTGAATATCCAACCTCCTTCAGCTTCTGAGGTAGGGTTGCATTGTCCAGAGGTAAACAGTTGGGTTGGGTAGGTCTTATGATAGAATGTTGAAGGCCTGTGTGTATCTGATACCTTGAAAAAAGAATAAAGATATTGTCAGGATGGCATCACAGAAACACTCCGCATAAAACAATGATTCCTGAATTACATATTTCTATAAACTACATAAACTTTACCCCATCATGGCTTCTGTCTAGATGGCCTGCAAAGCCTCATGTGGGCTTTTTTCAGAGGTGGCTGGATATCTAGAGTGTGTGATGCTGGGATTAAGGGCATGTACTCAGTAAATCAATCTATTTATGGATTTGGCAAAGTTCTGGCTAGGAATAAGGACTTGAGAGCAATTTATGGTGGGTAGACTGTAGACAACATGAGGGACAGCATCTTGTGTCCCCTTTATGGCTTTTTGCTCCCTTGTGGTCTTCATGTACTGTCCTCTGCTATGTGTCACCCAGCTTTGCAGCCACCCAGTTATGGACTGAAGCCTCTACAAACTGTGAGCTAAATCAACCTTTCGTCTTTAACTTTGGGTGTTGGGTATTTTGTTCCAGCAGTGAGGAAAGTAGCTAAGACAACCTCAGATGATGTAAGACCTACCAGCATTTTCCCTTTGACTCAAAAGTCCCACTTTAATTAGCTTCAATTTAATATGTGAAATTCATTTGAAGCTAAATGAGGATATTTGGAGCTAAGGTTTTCTTATTGATCTCAAAGTCTTTTTAAAATCCTTATAACAGGATGTGTTCAAATAAGTTTTAGCATCCTAATTATATAACCCCAACTAACAAGATCAGGGAGATGTACAGAATTGGAGTATTATTACCATTTTTAAAATGAAGACCTCATGTTAGTTCCTAAATCATTTCCTGAGATCATTTACTTCAAACTAACTCTTAAGTACTGAAAACACATGCAAAATTGTACAAAAATCTTCTGATGATCATTAAACAATAATTCATACTTAGTGCCTAAAGTTTTAAATCTCTGAGAAGAGAAAGAGAAGGTTTCTGGCTACAGAATATTTACTGTTGAAAGCCATCTTAGAATAGATGTTGTAGCTTGTGCTAAGAATTATATTTTTCCATTAAAAGCAGGAAATGAGTCCTTGTGTGTGTCTCCCATAGTGTTCTCTCTGTGCCTTATGGTTATTGCAGTCCCTTGGAGTTTAATAGGAGAAAACAAGGTGACCTTTCTATATGTTGAGTGAGTGTTAATTTGTAGCATTATCCTTTCCAAAGGTTTTTTTATTCCTCTTAGAATTTGACTGCTTTCCTGCAAGCAGGCACAGAGGGCGGGGTTTGATTCCTGGGCCTGCCATTCTGGCCCCGCCCCCGGGGCGCGCTGAGATGGCAATTGAGACTGGGTGTGGTGGTGTGTGCCTGTAATCTCACCTTTCAGGAGGCTGTAAACAGGGAGATTTCTATGAGTCTAATCTAGTAGTGCGAAACTGAACACCTTGTAGACCCTTCCCTAAAATACAGAAAAAAAAATTGATAGCTTTCATATACATCTATGAAGTTTTAGTTTTGTTTGTATATAGTTTTGTCTCTTTATATTTTAAAAGTTGTTAACTCAAATTAATATAAACTCAAAAAGATTTAGAATATAGTATTAAGTTGTTAAAATTGTCAAAGCAAAAGGAATGGTGTAGAAAATTGTAAGGGTAAATAGGAAGATATTCTTGGAATCAAATTACCAAGAATAATATTGAAGTAAAAACTCAAAACCTTTTTTTCCCAGTGTCTTAACTTGAATGGTCAACATGTTATACATTCTTTGGATCCATGGATCAATTTATTTAAATTTTTATTTATTGATACTGTGTCTTGTTTTGCAACTCAGACTCATTTATAGTGATCCTCCTGTCTCAGCCTCCCCAGCACTACTGAGATTACAGCTGTGCACCACCACACCTGGTTTCGCGGCCGGCACAGCATGTGGTAACAGGGATCAAATGTGGGTCTTTGTGCTTCCCAGGCAGGAGCTTAGACAGCTAAGCTATCTTTGCAGCCCATCAGTTCATATTTAAATGTTCAAATGATAATGCAGTGCAAATGTGAGTTCCCTGGGAGTGTCTATAGCTGACACAGCCTGGTGGATCTGTGGGGCATGCAAGGATGGTGGGTCACAACTGCAAGACTACATTCATATGTTCCCTGCCTGTGTCTCTGGTCATGAGCAGCCATGCTTTCACAATAATTACAGTTTTGGAATTTAAAATGTAATAAACTAATAAGGAAATGGAGTTCATAAACATCATCAAGCACTAAATTCAGAACACATTATTATTAACTTTGGTAACTTTATTTTTTAAGTTAAAAAATGTGTTTGTTTTCTTCTCCTATGCAGTTTAGGTTGGCCTTGAACTCACAGTCACCCTCCTGCCTCACCCTTGTGAGTGCTGGGATTACAGGATTACACCCCCATTACTGGTGATCTTTGGTAGTTTTTAGTCCAGCCCAAGGTCTCTAACATTTTCACTTGTGAAACAACTAATTTTATATAAGTATATGACAAATTTGTGACATCTATCAAGGAAAACTTGGGAGAATAAGGGAGAAATTTATGGGAAAACGTTGGGATGGCTTATTAATTAAATAATTACTGTATGCCAAAAATGTACTTGACTGGAATGTACTTGACTACATTAGCCGCTTGAAGTGCTAAGCAATTCAAGTTTTTCCTAATCAAAACAGTCATTTTTTTTTCACCTAAGGAAAAAAGAGTTGAGGCTTATAACAAATGTGAAATCCAGGGATGATTATAGAATTAAAAAGAAGAGGAAAAAGGAGGTTTGGTGCTTTCAGAAGATGGGACAGGGTTAGAAGATAAATGAGAGCTCAGGGCTATTAATCAACTATGTGGGTTTTGTTCTGTAGAAAGAAGGGTGGTTTCCATATTAGAAATTTAGAAACACCAACATAAAGGTTTGGAAAAACTTCATAACAGGAGAGAGTCTGTAGCCCTTCTGATCTTTAATTGCATCATTAGTAAAATAAGGGTTATAACATGGGAGAGAGTTTTACTATGTGCTCTGTAATCAGAGCACAGGGAGCACACAGTAGCTTTAAGAAATGAGAGGATATTTTTGCAGTGATTACTCTAGAGCACAGACTGGGTGTTGTATAGCATTTATCAATTGTGGACACTCTTTCAAATGCATTATTGTATTTATCCCTCACTATTATAGTGGGAAATGAGATTCTTTACCTTTACTTTATAGATGGAAAAAATAGAGAAGCTGTGTTTTCCTCAGCTCCCTCAACCTGTCCCATTAGACTGCTACACTAACTGCTGAACAGCAAGACTATGTCTGATGTTTCCTCCATTTTTTTTAAACAGTTAAAATTGGGCTGGGGAGATGGCTCAGTGGGAAAAGCGCTTCTCTGGCAAGTGCGAGGGTCTGAGTTCAATCCCCGATTCTACCAAAAAGAAAAAAAACAAAAAACAAAAAAATAGTTAAAATTAATACTGTTTAAAAAAATCAAGGAGATTCTCATCCTGACTAACTATGCTGATACCTGTGAACCAAGCAACTGCACTGAATTTAACAAAGTGTAATAGAAGGGTCATGCTTCAAATGCCTGTCATTCTGGTCTCCTAAATATGTACTTGTCATGACATACCAGCTATTATTATACTGCCCTTTTTAAAAGAGTAATAAATGAAAAATAAGACAAAAAAAATGTCACAAGACAGTCTTGCTACAATGCTACTATGCCGTATATGGGATGGATTTCTAAATATCTACATAAATATATGTAAGTGTTTATTCCTATTTTTTAAAATTTTTTTTTGTTCTTCATATTCTGTACAGATTTAGAGTTTAGCATCTCAATATTTGTTTGAAAATACATGTTCCATGTTATGCCTATGATATCTTATATTTAGACAAATAGTGTGCGTAAACCGAACTGGATATGTTGTAGGGTAATAATAAGCTTCTCTTCTGGAGGGTTAACAACCTAAGTTTGCAGATCAAAAATTGGAGAAAAAGGGAGGTCAGCCAACATTTTGGCCCTAGCCTTTCAAGGTCAGGGAAGACTAAGGACATAGGAGAATTTGTAATGTAACATCATAGAACTCAGTTATGCCCCAAATTTTCTGATCAAGGAGATTATGGGGCCACAGAGGAATGTGATTGATGAGGTATAGTGTGCCTATGGAGAGTCACATGGAGACAAAACTTTCTCTCAGACTTCCACAGAGAGCAAATTGGTCAAGCAATGGCTGTGACTCATCCACATGGCTGACACTGACAAGGGATCTACAAAGAGTGGTACAAGAGTTATAGGATAAACCCTGAGGCTACCTGACTGACCTTATCAGATACAAAAGTTACATTTCTTGTAATATAGGTCTTGCTTTAACTTGATCTTAACCATCTAGCGGAAAAGTACAAAAATGGAGGTATAAAAAGTAAAGTCATATTTTTTTTTCTTTTAAGACTAATAGAATTGGCCACAAGCCAATCTTTTTTTTTTTTTTTAATTTTGTTGAAGTACAAATAAGAATGAGACAGTTTCAAGACACCTTAACAGGATGGATTCGATAAATTATTACATTGCAAACTGTTTTCATAATGTTTTGGTATCGGACAAGGTGCATACATGATAGTATACCCACAGACATTATTATAGCAGATGTCTCTTATCAGTAATATTAATATACTGAGCTGTGAATAGCTCAAATCAAGAACTTCTGTGGATAACCCACTTCTATTGTGGACTGCTGATCTGTGTTGGATTGTTTTATTTAAATATATATATATTAATATATAAATACATATATTTATATATTTATAAATATATAAATATATGTATTTATATATTAATATATATATTAGCTATCCATGTTTTGCAAATTTGTAACATGTATTATTGTATATTACCCTGCTTATGCCATTTTTTTCTATTAGATTTTGCTTCTATTTTTCACTCTTCAAGTTAAAATATAAATAAATAAATCTAAAAAAAAATAAGAATTTCATGATGACAAAGCCAAGCCTACACAGACTACTAAATGATGTTCTAGAGAAGGAGCAAAATGATCACAACCCCATGAATGAGAATGGAAAGAACCCACCAAATAGGGCGAACAATTAAACACAGGAGAGTAAGAGATATACAATAGTAGTCTTTCAGTTATTCTTTTGTGTATAGCAGCAAAATATTTCCATCAGCAACTCTACAAATGCACTCCTCTTGCACCCTATGGGTCATAATTCCATATGGATCTACAGGGTGGATTTCAAGGAAATAGCTGTAGCTCAGCCCCATGGGTGACACCTGGCCACCAATAAGTGTCTATAACACACTGAAACTTTGTGCGGTATCCTATCCCCAAACTGTCACAAGTGATGGCCATTTGTTTGTCATTCTAATATTTTTCTTGTATTTTATTCTTAGTACTTCTTTACTATCATAAAAACTTTTTCTTAGTTTAACTGTTTTGAAACATTTAATTTTTGATTCATTTAATTTTCTGAATATTGTTTAATCTTAATTTTTGGTTTAAGATTTATACTATATCTTTGAATTACAAAGATATAGTATTGTCTAAAAGACATCGTATGATATCTTCTCCTAATATTAGAAACTTTAAAAAGTATATTTCAATTTTCTGTAGACTTTATGTTACTTTTTCCTGTCTTTTATACACACATACACACACATGTATATATATA